>APFE030878352.1:55434-80737 GCA_000404065.3 Pinus taeda
TATTAATACCATGCAAAAAAACATTATTAACCCTAATATTAGTATTAATAAAAATAAAATGGCACATGGTATTGACCCATGGTATTCACCAAAATGGCACATGGTATTGACCCATGGTATTCACCTAGAATGTAGCCTATTTAAATGGGGGAATTAAACTAGCATAGATCCATCTTTACTCTGGATCTACTACCCCCGAGAGGTATCAAATATCGTGATATGCAAACTAGCATAGAGTGAAAAATATTTGATCCGATCGAGAGTAAAAATGGATGTTGTAATTTAATGTATGTTAAACATTTTAGCTTGGTCAAAATAAAAATAGAATAAAAATCAACTATTAATTTTATTAATTTTTACAAATTACTAATAGTAATTTTTAAGCTCCAGGTTTATGATAACCCATGGTATTGACCCATGGTATTCATGTGAGCATAGACTATTTAAAGGGGGAATTCTATCTTAGATCCATCTTAATTCTGGGTCTACCAAGTGCTTAGAGGGATAAATAGATTTCATCCCCTTAAGAGTGGTAGATGTGGAGTTAAGATGGATATAGGTTGGTTTTTATAATAATGAAGATATTAAATAGACTTAGGAAATTATATTGTAAAAACATCTTAAGGTGAATGGTTAAAGCATAGACATTGGACAAGTATATTTGTATACTTCTGTTTTAAACTGAAACAAATCCAGGGCTAAAAGGAATGGATTGATTGCACTAGTCATCCTTCTATAACTTTCCAACATAGGCTGGAGTAAACAGATTGTAATTTGGGTAATTTTTCTAACTACAAACAAGAACATACTTGTGTATTGGAAGGGTGGTTACGAGGTCCCTAGAAGTGATGAATTTGATTTTTTCTTGGTTTTATATATAGTATTAGGTTTTTTCTCATGCTTTCTATGAATGACATGGGTGAATTTTATCCTACACCCACTAGGTTATCGATATGTAATTTCGGTAATTTTGATTTCAAAAGATATTTTAAAGAAATGCAGTGATTTCATTTGTCTATTCAATAAACACAATATTCTACTGGAGTTCTGCATTTGTGATTTACCTATACAGATTCCATGGAGAAGTATTAGTGGTGTGACATCAATTGTCCTCAAGCAGAGGCTTTAGTTTTACTCTTTTCTGGAAATAAATACTTTCTTCCAACATTTTTGAGTTCCAAGAAAAATTTGAAAGTCCTACTACTATTCAATTATGGGTTCAAGAGAGACATAGTATTCAATTATTGATTAAAGAGATCCACACTGAATGATCTATTGGCCTTATCTTCACTTAGTTTAAGACTATTCACTTGGAGAGGCTACATGTGCCCCCACTTCAAGAGCATAGTAAAGTCATGTAGAAATTAGAGAAGCTATCTTTAAGCTTTTAGTGAAGATTGGAAAAATGTCTGGGTTCAATAACACCTAGTCAAGCATTAAGCTTCCAATAATGCTAGATTTTAACCTGGAGCACTTTTGTGATTTGGAGGAGATGCCCCCTCGTATTTGTGACACATCTTCAGTTGTGAATTGGACTATTACTAACTATCATTTCCTTTGAATGTTACCTGGTGACTTGGGGAACCTCAACCCTTTAATAATGTTAAGGAAGGAAAGAAAGTACATTACGCTAAGTTCTCTTATGCTTTTCAAGTTTTTCTTGGATATATACAACATTTCGGGTAGGAAAGTACATTCTATTAATGAAAATTTGTCTTGATAGGAAGGCCCAATTTCAAATTCTAATGCTTTCAAAAAACATTGTATAACTGTAATGTTTCTAAAAGGAAAGCATATTTTTTCAATTTAAGTATCATGATCCCATATTCCAACTTATTTTTCAGTAAGCCATTAGGCTTTGTAGCTTTTGAATAAATCCATGTCTTTTGATAAGATCCTCTTCCAAATTAAAATGCAGTTTCCTTTTGGAAATAACCACATACAGTGTCTTGATTTTGTTATTGAGAAAATAGAGGTTGTGAAACAAGCCTATGCCATACAAGGACTTGATTGATTGATTATGTATCAATTATGGCTCTATATGTAACAATGTCTTGATTTTGTTGCTTGAAAATAGAGGTTATGCTTTACTATTTCACAGAATTTCTTACAATCTTTCCATAAGTATTGATTTGTAATCTCAATCACTGAGGGATGACTGTAATGACAAAGGTAATATTCCATGGTTTTAAGTTCCCCTCTTACTAAATATTTAAATATATCACCACAATTTAACTGTTAGTTAAAGGAATTGTTTTTGATTTGTAAACAATTAATTGCATGATTTATAGATTTTGATTTTTTCCCTTTTTTATTTTTTTCTCAGATTTGGTATGAGATATCTTCCAAGATTTGGGTTCCCTAGTTTCCTGACCATAGTATGAGGTTTAGATGCTATCATTAAATATTCTTGGAACATTACAACTTTTCCAGTAAGTGTGCTTTGAAACATTGTTGTTGCTTTTCCATGGTGTTAATGCTAATAAGCACTACAACTAGTGCCATTATTTAGATCAAGTGCGAAAATCTAGGTGGTCTTGTAGTGATGGAGTGATTGTTTTATAGCTACTAAGGTCATATGCATTTTTATCTCTTATGTTGTCCTAAGATATTCAAATTCAGAATAAGAATTCAAGTCTTGTTTCCACTGTAGATTGTAGTCAGTTTCTTGAACATAATATATAGTAGATTATCTTTTACTAATCAACTGTGGATGTGATCCCTCGCAAGAAAGAAAATTCAAAGTGACTTTGATTTCACATTGATTTGTCAAAACATCCACACAGGAAAGGAGATTCAAGGTGACACTATGATGGCCATTATGTCAAGCCAGGTAGTCGCACTCCCTTGATCGTGAGCACGATTGTGGTCAAGATGGAAGACTTCATAGTCTAGATTGATTATTTAGCAGTGATAGTTAGTGGGCTCATTCACAAAAGCTTCTATTTCACTAATCCTTTTTATAGAGTTGTCAGATTCAATTTCCAAAGGTTTTAATTACACTATAGAGTTGAGTTTTGAGAGAGTTGTGATTCACAGTGTTAAGTATAGCAGATATGACACTTGAACGAAGAAAAACATAGTAGAGGTATCATACTCTATTATAAGCTTACCTGCATATTATAAGGGACTTGGTTGGCTTTTTTATAATTTTATAAACAAGTTCTATGTCATGGAAATGTGAAAAAAAACAGTGATATTGCCACCATGTGGCTCTTGTCATATATGGTTTTATACTTTTTCAAAAAATTCTCTAAGAGTTCACAATGCTAAGATTCACTAGGACCTTACAAAGTTTTATTATTTAGTGAAAGACTCGCCAAGATCTTACAAGATTTTATAATTGATTAAAATATTCGCCATGGCTGGTGAGAGATTCGCCAATTTTTTTTTATATACATATTATATTATGGATAAAATCGCCTTCCATTTTTCCTATATACCGTGGAGATTCGCCCATTTATTATACATATAATTTTAGGGGGGGGGGGGGGGTGGGGGGAGGGGGGGGGGGTGTTCTTAAAATTTCCCTACTTCCAAATCATTCCAGACTCTCAGCCTTATTTTTCCTCATCTTCAGCTTCATACAACTTCCATTGTACCCTATGGTACAAATCAAAATTCAAAAGGTATACTTTAGGTAAAACATGTTTAAAGTCTCTTTAACGAATTAAAATTTAAGGAATCTTGATGATTAGCCACTTCCTATTTCTTCAACTTTCTTAAACCAACATTTTCAATTCCATTAATGCATACTTTAGTTTCCAAATCCATATTTATTTAGCCACTATCTTCATTGTCACCCTATGTAATCCACCATTCTTTCCTAGTCCATATATTGTTTGCATGAGGGAACTCAAAATATTAGGTATCAGGGAGATGTTGTGCCCTAAATATGCCATGTCCTTCAGTATATAAATTCTCTATTCATGAGCCATATTCCCTCATTTAAGATACTTTTCATAGCATTATACCATCAACTTCCGTTAAATGTACCTCTTTAGCCTTTTGGTTAATTTATGATGAATTTCTTATCTTTTTTATAGTTCAATGTGTTTTTAACATGGCTTTATCAATGTCAGTTTACTAATGTGGCTATGTGGCCAAGAAGCATGTTTGAATATGGAAATCTCAGTGACAATTTGGCAGTTCAACAATTTGGTACTTAATTTTGCACCTATGGAGGGAAAAAATTCAAAATTATAAAATATGTTTTTATTTTCTCTAGTATGGTAAATTAGGTACCACATGGACCTAATACACTGGTAAAATCCTTGGAATATACTCAGCTCACACATGGGATCCTAGCACATGATTTAAGTTACAACCAAAAATATGTAACAATTTTGAAACTTCCATGTTCCACCTAGATTTCTAAGCAGATGGTGCAAGAAATGGGTTTGTGAAAAATCTAGTGATTGACTTCGATCTCAAACCATTTCCTAAAATTCAATATGGTTGCAAAGTTACAACAAGTTCTTTGAAGCAGTTTTATATAAAATTTCTGCAAAACCCAGACTGGCAAAAAATCTAAACAGCCATGTTTGGGATCGATATACAACGCCATGGAATTGAATCAGGAAGCACCAAGAGTGATTATCGTTGATATTATAACTATTTAGGTTCCATAGAAATATCTCCCTAAAATACGTCATGGTCGAGAAGATATGGTTAGTTCTTTAACACCAATTTGTATAAAATTGCAAAAAAAAACAGAATTATGAGATTTTCCTCTAAAACTATAAATTCGTATTCTGAGTTTACGAGATTGGATATTATCCTTCGTCAATGGATATTATGTATAAGTAAGCCTAAAAGGGTAGAGGGATAATTTTATTGATTATTGTAATAGAGGATATCAATGATTAGCTTTTGGAGAGATTTAGAGAGCTGATTTGTAATAGAGGTCTTTGAAGTAAAGAAATAATTGATGGTTTTTGAATTTTGGTACATCTTGTTATCTTGATCTGAGATTTCCTTAGCAACACTAACCTCTTGGGAAGGGCCCCTCAGTGTGGGTAAGTGTTGCTATGTTTCATGTGTTTTTTAGATTAGTATTACATCTAGCAATTTAGTTTTATTTTGCAATGAATTTATGTTAGATAAAACTTAGACCTATCTACTTTCATGCTTTCAATTTAGTGTTTAGTACTTCTCTTTAGGTTTAAGAAGTGAATTCCATTTTATTTCATATTTTATTTGATGTTCTATCTAATTTTTCATTAGATTTGTATTTCACATAGTATTAGATTCATTGTTTTATTTTCAGATTTGTTAAGTAGAATGCATTAGGATCAAATTCAAATTGATTTTTCTGAGGATTAAAGAGTCAAACAAATTTAAATTGGTTTCTTAACACATTTTAATATCTAGAATTTCAATTTACAGAATTTTCGTACTTAATTCAGTACTTATTCAGAATTTCAAATTCCATCCTTTCTGTACTTAATTCAGTATTGGGTTCTGTGTTAGAACAAAGTATTAAAAATATATCTATTTTTGATTTTAGGATTCTTTAATTGATTGAAGCTTTGCAGCTGCTTGGTAAAATATTCATACAATGAATACGAACCTATATTACATCTCTAAGTCTGCTTAACATTTATTTTTGATAGTTTGTTAATGCATTTCTTGTAGTTTATTGCCTTTCTTTCTCTACTTTCCTCATACACTTTTGCTTACAATTGTTGGCATTTACTTTCCTGCAATTTACATTCTTGAAGTGTGTTTAATGGGTTTCATCACTATAGGATTAAAATCGCTGAAGTCTTAAGATCTAATACGCTACATATATAAAACCTCATGAACATTGTTAATAAAATATTATGGTTCAAAACTTGATCAGAATTAAAGTCCTATAGTCCAGTGACAAGTGATAATCCTTAGTGATTAGTTCTTTCTAGTGTTAGTTGTTAGCATAGGCTAGAATAGGCTCTAATCCTACATTTCCTATGCTTTCATCTCTAAGTTTTAGGGACCTGGATTGATAATTAAATGTTGGAATTCGAATACATATAATTCCACCAACACATGTGATCCATGGTTGAGGAGATGTACCATGAGTTCAAAACGGCAAAAGAGGAAGATAAGCCTAAATATGGGGAAGTTGAGGCATCACATTCTGAAAAGCCTAAAGATGAAGGACCATCTAATTCAAGTAAAAATATAGGCATTGATTATGATAAAAAAAATGCTTTCTCTTCTCTTTTCGGTGGTCAACCTGAATCATCTTCTCCAAAACCTTTGCTTAAATTGGATGTGAAATTCAACTTACCCATGGATAATGGTCAAATCAATGCTAAGAAACTTGATAACTAGATTAGGCAGATGGAGGTGTATCGTATTGTGCAGAAGATTTATGATGATGTGGTCAAAATTTGATTGGCTTCGCTTCGTCTAGAAGGAACCACTCTCATATGGTGGCAGAGTAAGTTACATCATGGGACTCAGCAGATTTGAAATATTTTTCCATCATGGAATGATTTTTTCCTGCACTTTAGAAAGAAATTATACTCGTTGAGATATAGCGAGAAAGCCTTAATAGAATGGAAAAGTATTAAAGTTAAGAAAGGACAATCAGTGTAGGAATAAACAGATGAATGTCACAAGAAGGCATTAATTCTTGATATTCCCTTACATACACAAGAAACTCTAATGAAATATATAGGAGAATCACCTGAATATATTTGTAATATTGTATTCACATTTGGTCCTAGTAACCTGGATGAAGTGGTTGTTCAAGCAACTTACATTGAAGCAGGAAAATCTAGAGTTGTTGTATCATCGGAATCAACATCTAGAAAAGAGGGAAAAGGAAAGGGAAAAACCAAGAGGACAAATTCCATTACGATAGAAGAGGATAAGCTCTCTTGCAAGCATTGCAAGAAGGAAGGTCGTGATGAAGAACATTGCAAGAAACCAGACCCTGACAAATGACCAAAGTGGTTTAAAGGAGTGAAGGATAAGAAAACGTCGCAGCAGCAATAACACCAACAAATTTGGGTTCAAAATTAGGTGATGAGGTGTAAATTGCAATAGGTTTGGAAGGTAAATATGATGCTAATGATTCTGATAGTTCATGTGATATAGAAAAATGTTAATTATTTCATATAAGGGTGATTATGAAGCATACTAATATCAACACTTTCTAACATAACGGGTCTCAAGTTAATCTAATTTTTTAGGAAGTGGTTAAGCAGTTGGGATTAAAAGCTAAAAAGCATCATAGACCTTACACACTAAATGGGATCAACAAAAATCATAAATTGACAGTAACTAAGCAATGTATCTTACTATTTGAAATTTCATCTCAATTCATGGGTAAGGTCATATGTGATGTAGTGCCGCTAGATGCATGTGAAGTTGTCTTAGGTAGCCCTTATTTATATGATCGAAAGGCAATTTTCTATAGGGAACAAAATCAATATCATTGTTTTAAAGGGGGGATTGAATATATTGTGCATTCTCATCCTATAAAGGTAACAAATCTTTTCAAATAGTGGAAGAGTTAAAGAGTGTATCTTATGTAAGTAAAACTATGTTTGTACCATAAACGACACTTAAGCATAAAACAATAAAAAAATCAGAAAAATGTGCTTAGGGAATCTGAAATTGTACAACAAGTATCATTACATGATAAGTTGAGTTGTGTTCCAGTTATGAAGGGTCAGTAGGGTACAATTTCATTTATGTCAGTATGTTCAATGTTGTTATTCAACTTGCTTCTTTCAGCAGTATGTGGGTTCTAACAACACACATGGATGTAGATACAGATATAAAATGGAACATTGTTCTTTGAAATTTTTATGTTGTAATGATGATTGTGTGGATGAGTAACATGTAAAGATTTTGAACAGGTTGGCCCAAAGATATCGGGTAGGTGTAGAGACATTATCCTCACCTTCAAACAATATATACAACCTTTTGAAGGTCCCAAAGCTCTTATTGGGGAGGAATGATCATGAATGATTTGAAATGATTAAGGAGTGATCATGAGGATCCAAAATATGCTCAAAGTTCCAAAAAATGCTCGAAATAAAAGTTGTTAGATGCTTTTTAAACTAGCTTTATTGTGTATACTTCGTCGTGCTAAATCCAATGCAACTTGAATGAGAAAAATCCGACTTCATATGAAGAAGTTATGAAAAGTCAAAGATCAGGTCAAGAAAAGGCAAAAAGTCAAAGTCAAAGTCAAAGTAAACAATCAAGGTTTGGACAGTCAACGAACAACACAAGGTTCCAACAGTCAAGGTTCTAGGCTAATAGTTTCGGCTGGCACGTGCCACTCCCATAAATTGACAAGTGTCGTTGCATGGTGGGTTGATTTTGGACCAATTCTGAGGTGACACATGGCCCTATCGGAGGGCGACATGTGGCTTTACAAGATTGGAAAAAAATTGACTTGGCAAACTGAAAGAATGGACAGGATTTGATCCCATGTCCTCTCAGCAACAAATACAACACTTTACCGTTATACCATTACTTTGGTCTTCGTTTTGCATACCCCCCCACTCATTATTAATGGGTATTTCTTATCCAAATGCATAAGAAAAGGCGGAGCCCACCATTATTGGTGGCTCCACCATATCTATCAATGGTTATATCATATCTCTGACATATATTATCTACCAACCTTATTCGCCTCCTCCAGCATAATGGATAGGCTATAAGGTTATACATTGAATGTACCGTATATATGGCAGGTAGGGTGGTGGGCCAATAGGTAGGGTGTTGGGTCTGTTGGCCCTGCCACCATAATCTTTAAATTTTTTAATATTTTCTATATTTGTAATACATACAACAACTAAAACTCATACCGAAATCATGCTTAATGAGGATCAAACACCTGATCTTGGCTAATATAACATGGGCACTGAACCATTGAGCCACAAGCTCTTTAGTTGTTTAATTTATAGTCCCAAGTTCTTTTAAGTGCTGCAAATAGTGTTTTTGGCTTATTTTAGCAATTTGGAGACGATTTTGAGCACGTAAAGAGTTGATACAGGGGATTTAAGGCCTTATAAATGCACTACTGCCATTTTTTTGATGCGATGGAGCTCATATTTTGACGTGTAATCATTTGAGCATTTTAATAAAGAGGCCTCCCCACTAAAGACCAAGCTTGGAGACGTAGGCTTAAAGATAGCTGAACTTCGCTATCAACATGCTGGTGTTTTTGTCTCTTGTGGTTTGTTTATTTTTTTGCAATTTTCATTTCAAGTTTCCTATAGTAGTTAAATTGAGCTCCTTTTAATGGCGGTTTTTAATTACATGCATACACTTTTAAAAAGTTAATAAACCAATATTAATTTCGTTCAGGATTTTAGATCAGTAAGTTCATGAGTGAAGGATGCCAAGAAATGGCTTCAAAGTTGGATTTTCCTTTGCACATTTGGTTATTTTTACTAAATGTAGAATCTCAATGTTTAGTTCTATTATGCCTTTGTTTAAGAGATTGCAATAATAAAGAAATTGTTGTTTGTTTTAGATGTAGCTAGCTAGTTTTGGTCACATTTGTTAAAGGGGCTTCACTTATGACATCAACCTATACTATATTATGTAGGGTAATTATTGACATATTACTAGACTAATATGTTTATGATATCATATGTTTGAGAGAATAAATTGGATATTAAATAACCCTTGGGGACAGATAAAAAGGTTTGAAATAGTTGAAAATTCTAGTATATCTATTGATAGGACTTTAACACCCTCTAATATTAATGTGGCATTAAGGTGCTTTCACTAGTCAATTTTGATTTCTTACCAATGTCATGGCTTGTAGCCAAGTTTTAGAAATGCATGGTGATAAAGATGAAATTTTTTTTATAAACATGTTCAGTCTGCCAACAAGATGCTATCATATATTAGGTGGTGATGATGAACATGGAAATGCTACTTAAGAATATGGTGGAGAAGTTTAACAAAATATGGAAGTTGTTGCATTGCACAAACCAAATATAATTTTTACAAGTTCTAATCAAAATGAAATTGTTTAAAAGAATATTACTGAAGGTGGTTGAGTGATAGGAAGCATCATGAGTAGATTGCATTACCAAGCCAAGTGACCCTACATGAGTGTTTAGAAAAAGCCATGATGAATATGAATTAAAATGACCTTTACCAATACTAATGAAGAAATCCTTAACCCTCCTTCATTCACTAAAAATATAAATAATGAAAATGTTGTCCATTATTTTACAGATGTTGGAGGTGTGGAAAACATTATAATGGAGGTGGAGTTAATGAAAAACAAGATGGAAGAACAAATGACCATAATTAAGGCTAGACTAAGGGAGTCACTAAGTTAGAAAAAGATTTATACCAATTCTTATCTAATTGATCAAAGTTATGCATTGGTACATAGGGTCTTCTTGAGAGTAAGGGCCCAAAGCAACTCCATAAATTTTTGGAAGGGAGGAAAATTTGTCTCCACAATTTGTGAGACCATTCAAGATCATAGAGAAGAAAGGGCTAGTGGCATATATGCTTTCTTTACTTACATCATTAGCACATCTCAGGCAAGGGCGTGGTTATATTTTAGTTAATTCACATACTGGACCAACAAACTCTACAATTTAGATGAATATTGGTGGACCAAGGTGAAGGTCTAGTGGGATAGTTATAGTCCCATTTCGACCACTAGGGAGGATGTCAAGGAGGTGAATCACCATTTTCCTATCCTATTGTAAGGACTTTGGGATGAAGTATATTTTTAAGAGGGGGTGTATTTAGTGCTCTGCTCTAGTTGACTCCACTAAGGTTGACTCTAATCTAGTTGACTGATTTTGACATTACATTAAACTTAACATAGCCTTAGGCCTCATACAATATTCTCTGAGGAACTTAGATCGAGGATCCATCTATTTTACTTTTGTTATTAGTGGATTTCCTAATACATTGTGATATGCCTGATTGATGTTAATGGTTTTCATTGCGAATGATTATTTCCCTCAAGCATCTAACAAAAAGATGAAAAACACCTTGTTAGATGGTAACTTGCAACAGGTAGATTGTTAATATAAAAACCAGGTTAGATCCATAATTTATAACATAATAAAAATGCACAATTACTCATGTGAAGTAAATAGACAGAGCTATCATCTTACAAATGAAATCCAATGGAAAGACATGTAATAATTCTAGTACTTGTAGAATCTACAATAACTTCACCTCATTGTATTAAAGGATGTCAGGGGAGAAACACAATCCCTCCTGAGGAATGAAACATCTCTCTCTCTCTCTCTCTCTCAATCCTCCTTCCTTTTGCATAAAAATTCCAGAATAACTTTTCTCTGCATGTCTCCTATTTTCCTTGTCCTACCTCCTCTATGTTAAGACCTGAGTGGATAAGCTTTGCATGGAAATCCTTCCACAATCAATAATAGGTTTTTCTAGTGGAAATTTTTGAGATAAGTTTGATGTTTCCTTGACCAAAATGTGGCAATCTCAGAATGTGAGACCGGGTGCAGTTAAATCTGCTAACTCGACAGTCTTACGCATGAAAATTTCCATTACATGACTATTTCACCAGGATCTGCATGGATACACAAGTTTATTGAAGAACATAGATTTGGTGTCCTACGAGAAGTTAGAAAGGTACATGATGGATGAAAATCCAATTTATCCCTATCCATTTTCATATCTTAGGAATTTCTTTCACCAAGGAATGCTTTTTCTGATGTTTAAAAGTTTTTTTTACATGTTATTGTGTTGTTATTTTCTATACAAGAAGTGTACGAAACTTTGGGATAATGACTATGATGACCTATTTGATGACTATTGATAATCATGTGATGTATTAATTATGCTGTCTTGTTTAAATTAGCTTTTTTCTTATAGTTAGTGAATATGTTGATGATTATTGAGTGTGGTAGGAAACCATCTCGATGCACTTGCACGTGATGAGTCAATGACCTCTATTTTGATTGAATTCCATGCTGTTGTCTCAAAAATTTAAATTTAAATTTAATATTATACTATGATTACGAATGACATATTATTGGTAGTAGGTAAAGTTCAGTTTCTTGGTCAAATGACTCACACATGGCTAATGGGACAACATCCTTGATTTCACCCACTAGTACTCCTAGTATGAATTGGGATATAAGATGTTGTAATACCTTCTCCTTGAAGGCCACGATGTCGTGAGGACAGACTCCAAATTTGGTCACTCACAAGGATTTACTGGGTGGCGTGCATCAAGGAATATTCTTTGATCCACAACACCGTTAGCCTCAATACAATTGTATTAGTTGTCACCCTCATAGTTTTCCCCTCATAGTCAGAGATGTCTGAAGGGTAAGCATCATGGCACCCTTAGAAATTCAAAGGGAAATTTTTGAAGGGCACAACTGACTAGGAACCCTTGGCATCAAGATGAAATAGATTGTCTTGGCACCTTTGGAATCAAATTAACAAAATAAAGAGTAAACCTTTGGACAAAGGGAGAATAGGCATAATTATAAAAATTGGGTTAATGGAGGAACACTACCCTTCTCACATTTGGAAAATATTAGGTAGATAAGGTGCATGAAGAATAAATCCAAAGTAAGTAAGTGTTCTAATGAAAAAGGAGAAGGAGATATAGAGTTAACATAAATGTTGTATGTTTTAACCCTATACAGAAATTACCTGCATATGAATTCTAAAACAAAGAAAATAAACAATGTGAGAGAATAACACATAAAACACATATAGACAGAGATTTTCCCCTGGATCCCAAAACCGAGACTACCAACTTGATTTTTCATTATGTTCATTTTAATGTTACAATACATATATATACATGTTGAAGCATCCAATACCATGGACAGAAAAACCATCGCGCCCAAAACCATGTGCGAAAACCATGCACAAAACCATAGGTAAGTTTGCCCACCTATTATAGGGTCCAAAAATATTTTCCCTGGGGTGCTGCCTAAGACCCCACAGATGGGGGCTGACCGCCCCCCTCAAACCCCCTGTATAGGGGGGGATTCTGCCCCCTCATGACCCCCTTGCTACATAGTCGGCACAATGAAGGGGGGCCTCTACTCCCCCTCTAACCCCCCGATTAATGAGGGAAGCTAGTCATGGAAATAATATAACACAACCCAACATTCTCCCACTTGTTGTTTTCTTTCCACTGGAGAGCTTAGCGATTTATCCAGCCCTGCAATGACCATTGTTTCTCTAAACCAAGAGAACTTCTCAAAGCTCATAGATTTTGTCAATGCATCTGGAGTATTCTTTAAAGTGTGCACCTTTACCAGCAACACCTTTTTGTCTTCTATCATATCCCTCAAAAAGTTATATTGAACATCAATGTGCTTTGTGTTTGAATGATAAGTAGGGTTCTTTGCCAAGAAAATTTCACTTTGGCTGTCACAGTATATCCTTATAGCTCCCTCTACTAACTCAATACTTGAACACAATATCTGCAACAAAATTGCTTCCTTGTTTGCATGAGTGTCTTCCATGTATTCTACCTCTGTAGTTGATAGTGCCACTACAAATTGTTTCTTAATCATCCAAATGACTGCACCTCCAAATAGGTTAAACACATACCCACTCGTAGATCTTCTCTGATCCACATCTCCAACCCAATATGCATAAACAATGCCACGAATATCCAACACTCTATCCAATCTTGGTCTTCCTTGGTAGCACAAACCATAATCACTAGTGCCACGCAAATACCTGAAAACCTACTTCATTGTTGTCCATAGTTCCTTCCCTTGTTTTGACATAAACCTACTCAATACTCCCATTGCATGTGCAATGTCTTGTCTAGTGCATACCATCACATACATCAGGCTACCGACTGCACTTGTATATGGAACATGGGACATGTCCTCTTCCTCTTCTTCTATCTTCAGACACTGTTCAGCAGATAGCTTCACACCTATAGGAATGGGAACCTTCACCATTTACTATCTTGCATATTAAACCTCTGCAGTATTGTCTCAACATACTTCCTCTGGTTTAACCAGAGCTTCTTCTTTGCCCAATCTCTTTTAATTTCCATGCCCAAAATATAGTTTGCAGCACCAAAATATTTCATGTCGAATTTGGAGGACAAATGGGTCTTCAAATCCTTGATAATTTCTTTGTCATTACCAACCAGCAACATATCATCCACATACAAGACCAGATAAATAACCCAGTCATCAATTAATTTAAAATACACACAGTGATATGCTTTTCTTTCGGTGAAGCCAAGTCCCCATATAAATGTATCAAATTTTTGATACCACATCCTTGGTGATTGTTTTAACCCATACATAGACTTTTTTAACTTGCATACCATTTCTTTCTTGCCCTTCATCGCAAAGGCTTTAGGTTGCTTCATGTAGATCTCCTCTTACAGATCCCCATGAAGAAATGTTGTCTTCACATCCATCTGTTCTACCTCAAAATAAAAAGAAGCAACAACAAATAAAAGTAATATAATAGAAGCTACCTTGGCAACAAGAGAAAAAATATCACCAAAATCAATTCCCGCCACCTGGGAAAAACCATTTGCTACCAACCGAGCTTTGTATTTCTCCACCTTTCCTTTTGCATTTGTCTTCTTCTTGAACACCCATTTGCTTCTAATGGGTTTCCTTCCAGCTGGCAACACCACCAGATCCCAAGCCTCATTTTTGTGCAAAGATGCCATTTCATCAAGCATGGCCTCTTTCCAGAGTTTTCCATCCTTTCAATCGATTGCTTCCTTCATAGTTCTGGGATAATCATCAGTACTAGATAAACCAAAATTTGAACAGAAAGCAGATGGACTATACCTTTCTGGCTCCCTTGTTTCTCTAACTAATCTTCTCACACCTGGAGTTTGTAGCTCTTCATATTTTGATTCCTCTTCTATTGTAGAGTCTGATTCTTCCTCCTTTAGCTCAAACCCTATATTTTCAGGTTCATTTGATGGGGTTTATGTTTAATAACATCTTTCACCTCTCTGTACACCACATCTCGGCTATACACAACCTTCCTTGTTATTGGGTTCCAAAGCTTATAACCCTTTAAACCATCCTTATACCCAATAAAGATGCACTTTTGAAATTTACTATCCAGCTTTGTTCTTTTCTCCTTTGGAACATGTACATATGCATCACATCCAAATACCCTTAGATGTTAAAGAGAGGGTTTCTTAGCATTCCATACCTCTTGTGGGGTCCTATCCCCCAACGTTGATCAAGGTGATCTACTAACGAGGTAATATGAAGTCTCCACCGCCTCTACCCAGAATTCCCGTCCTAACCCGTCACCACTGAGCATGCTTCTTTCCCTTTCCATCAATGTCTTGTTCATTTTTTCTGCAGCTCCATTTTGCTCAGGTGTGTATGGAGTAGTCTTCTATCATGCTATACCACACTTCTTACAGAATTCTTCAAATTCCCTCTTGGAAAACTCTCCACCATTATATGTCCTCAACAACTTTATCCTCTTCTTTGTTTGGTTTTCCACCAGAGCTTTAAATTCTTTAAACCTGTTAAAGACTTCAAATTTTTTATTAAGGAAATATATCCATGTATTCCTAGAGAAGTCATCTATAAATGATACATAGTACATAGACTTACCCAGTGATGGAACCTTTACAAGTCGAAACACATCATTGTGCACAAGCTCTAATATCTGTTTCGCCCTCTTACCACCAAAGGGGAAACTCACCCGATTCTGCATCCTATGTACACACTTTTCACAGAAATAAAAATCCAGCGAGCTATTAGTCATACCTTCTACCATACCTTCACCATGAAGTCTTTGAAGGCCCTTCTCTCCAATATGTCCAAGCCTTTGATTCCATAGCATGGTCTATTCTCCAGAGACCACTAGATTCTTTGATCCACTTTCAGGAACCACAAAATTGTTGCACCCATCAACAATAGTGCTACCTTGCAGCTTGTACAGAGTTCCAATCTGAACTTCCCGCATTAATACCATTGCTCCCTGAACCATCTTGCAAGTATCCTTCTCGAACAATACTTTTACACCTACATAATCCAGCTTGCTTATAGAAATTAGATTTCTAGCCAATGTAGGAATATGGAAAACACCTGGAAGTGTTCTAATCCTTCCATCTTGCAAATTCAACTTAACATTTCAACAAACAACAATTGTAGCCTTCCTATCACCCCCCAAGAAGACATCACCACCATCATATTTCTCATACTCGCAGAACCACTCTCTATGGGGAGTGAAGTGAAAGGATGCACCTGAGTCAATCAACCATGCCTCATGATCTACATGTGTACTTGAAGAAGCCAAGTACACATACCCACCTTCATCTGAGGTGGTTTTCCCCTCTGCAGAAGGAGCATCATCAGATCTCTTTCCTTTGTCAGGAGCTTTATATTTACAGTCCCTTTTGTAGTTCCCTTCCTTTCTGAATTTCCAAGACACCTTTAAAGGTATTCTTGCAGATTTAGATCTCCCACTCAATGACTTATTTTTGTGTCTTTTCTGGGACCTTCCTCATATAGACAAGGCATCACCATTCTGGCTCTCCACATTTCTCTGTCTCATCTCCTCTGTAAGGATGAGACTATTTCATCAAACTACAAGGCAGTTGCATTGCTACCTATTGCAATAATCAGACTATCCCACGAATCTGGTAGGGAACACAACAAACTGATGCACTTATCTTCATCTAAAATTTTAATATCAACAAATAGGAACTAACGTACGACAATATTAAATGGATTCAGATGCTCTGTCACCGATTTTCCATCTTTCATCCTCGAGTTATACAACTTTTTCCATAGGAAGAGTTTATTCACCAGAGACTTAGATTGGTACAAATTCCCTAAGTTTTCCGACAAAGCCTTAGCTGTAGCTTCCCTTGATACATTCAACGATACTGATTCTGAGACACACAATCATATTGTGCTCTTTTCCTTCCAATCCAACTTCTTCCATTCTTCATCGGACACTCCCATTGGTTTAGTACTCAGATCTACTGTGATCTACAGATCTTTATCCACCAACAGATCCTCCATATTGAATTTCCAGAACTCAAAACTCTGACCATTAAATTTATTGATCTGTATCTTTCCATTGCTCGCCATCTTCTTTCACCACCAGAATCGATCCCGCAAATCTCCCATTAAACAGGGTCTACCATAGGCCTGAGTGAAACCCCTCAACAAAAAAGGCATCCCCTTGAAGCCATAAAAACTCTGATACCAAATGTAGGTTTTAATCCCATACAGAAATTCTTTGCATACGAATTCTAAAACACAGAAAATAAATAATGCGAGAGAATAAGACATAAAACACATATACATAGAGATTTTCCCCTGGATCTCAAAACCGAGACTACCAACTTGATTTTTCATTATGTTCCTTTCAATGTTAAAATACATATATATACATGTCAAAGCATCCAATACCATGGACCAAAAAACCATCGTGCCCAAAACCATGTGCGAAAACCATGCATAAAACCATAGGTAGGTCTGCCCATCTAATATAGGGTCCAAAAAAAATTTCCTGGGGTGCTACCCTGGACCTCGTAGAGGGGGACTAATCACCCCCATCAAACCCCCTATGACTCCTCTGCTACGTATTTAGTGCAATGAACGGGGGACTCTGCCCCCTCTAACCCCCCATTAACTAGGGAAGCTAGTCATGGAAAGAATATAACACAACCCAACAAATGCAACCTCATTAAAAAAAGAGGGTGGTGTATGAAATTAAATAATAATATTTTAAAGCTAAATAAATTTAATTTTATGATAGAACCTCCATGTGGCAAGAACAACACACAAGGATCATAATCCAAAAGTTCAACTTTAGCTAACTAGGGTGTAGCTTGGGAACCAAATCTGAGACTTATCAGTGGATTTTAATAATGAACACAAAATAAGGAGAATAAAAGGGGGATCAAGAGAAACCTAGCAGAAGAAATAGGGGCTCATGTTGAGGTGAGGGAAATATTGCCTTTTTAATAAGAATTTAAATAAATAATTTAGAAGAGCTTTGGTGAGAGGTTGAGATATGGATGGGTGACTAATCAAACTTTAATATTTATCAAAATAATTATTTTTCCCATGAAGTGGCAAGTTCCATCTATGAAGCCTCCTATAGAATAAAGAGAAAGCTATGGGTGTAGGGACACTTCTTTCCCTACTACTGGTTGAAATATTGGATAATTCCATTCTAATAGTGAATATTGAGTGTTCATTTGTGTAGCTTGGGAGGTACTACCACAACCCCTATGGTAGTGGGTTTGTGAGGAGTTGAGCCACAAAAGTGGTTTGTGGGAAGTGTACCCAAGTAGTGGGTTTTGTAACCAAAGTTGTGGGTGAAAAAACCAAGTTAAGGAAATGATATTTTATTCATGTATGCATCAAGGGAACCCTTGATGGGCTAAGTGGAACCTAGGTCATCATGATCCAGTGAAAGGAGAATGAATTGGAAGTTATTTTTTATGTTGGTGGGGTTTTTGGTGTTTGGTTGTAGTCAACATGACCAATATGACATGACCCTTGGTGGAGGATGACACCACCATAGTTCACTATAAATAATTATGGATTCAAGCCTCATTCTCTCACATCATCAATGCATTCATCTAATTGATAACCAATCTGAGATAGCCGCAGGTCAAATGAGTTGAATTGGAGTGTGAGGACGAACACATTTAAGGTGTATTATCTATGTCTATTTAGGTTGATATTTTGAGGAGTTGTTGGCCGATCTGTTATGTGGTTCTAGGAATGCCAGTATCACACATCTCTGGGATAGGATGAGTTGATTTTATGAGCATACAAGAAGTTCCAAGACCCTTATAATTTCTGGAAAAGGTGGCGGGTGGCGCATCTAGAATAAGGGTTAACTCCCTTGAGTCTATGCACAAATGTTTTAGGGTTGACCTGTGAGGTGTGCAAAAGTTTTGGGTGGAGGTATGGAGGATGATTTTAGGGTAGTCCTATGGCTATTTTGGTTGCCCTAAAATAGGGCTTAATACCTCATCATATTTTTCACAAAACAATGACCTTCAAGGTTGCTAGAGGAGACTTCACGAAGGAGGTATGTGATTAGTTTTCTATGCGATAATCGCTAAGGTTATGTAGTAGTTTAAGTTTATTTTAGGTAGTGGTTTTATTATATGTAGTTTAGTCATCATTAATATTGTAAGAGGAGAAAAGAGGGTTGTGTGTGTGATGGTAAGAAGCCCTAAGTTGTGTCATAAAGTGTTTAGAAATGGAAATAAGAAATTCTAGTTTAATTTGTCCTTGAATTAAATTGAGAATTAAAATTGAATTATATTTTCATAGAAACTTGTAAATAGCTAATTAAGTTTAATTAAGTTAATTATCTTAGGAATTTTGAGTTGGAAGTCTTTCTGTAGTCATGCATATGTTCTGCCTAAGTTTTAGGGGTCCAATATGAGTTTAAATTCAGTTTAAATTTAGATCACTTAGTTTGTTGAGTTAAGTTAAGTTAAATTAGTTCTAAATTGTTTTTGGAACTAATAGTTGACTAATAGTCATTTGGTGCACTAATGCATCCACTAGTGCTCCAGTTAACTGAAGGTTCCCTCATGAGAAACTCATGCATGTCAGTTTAGAGAAAGACCTTGTTGATACTAGAGTGCAGGGACAATGTACTATCAATGGTATTATTTACTAGAGTGTAAATATCATGCATGCATCAGAGATTGATCCTATGTTCAAATTGTGTAGTTTTGGAAGCATGAATTCCTTTTAAATGCAGGTTATTCATCTTGGGAATTACACAAGACATTAGGAGTTTGGAGAGCTGTTGAATAGGTTAATGATTTAGCTTGAGCTAGCTTCTGAGCTGAGATAGTTGAGCATACTTGTGTAGAATTGTTATATTGAGAATAAGATTTGTATATTCGCTGATATTTATGATATATGCAATACAAATAGCGGGGTTTTGAGTAGTGGATTTCCCCAAATACATCTTGTGTTATGTGCCATTGATTTGTCTTCTTCTTATTCATATTGTTTTCATCGATCTATTGGCTTCTGTTGGTTGATAGTAGAAGTATATTCTTGTCTTTTGATTTAGTACATTGCATGAGCTTGTGTATCTACAAGATTTTCTAAATGGTATTGGAGCTTGAGCCAGTATATTAGAGGATATTTTGATGTTTTGAGTTTTGGGTTACAGGTGAAATTCAAATTTGCAATACATACTCAGGATCGATAGATGGAATTCTACGGTTTGCATCTCGAGTATTCCTTGGAAGGAAACTTAAATTTTATAGCCTCAGTGGATAGAATGGAGGATTTCCTAGATGATAATGGCTTGAAGGAATTAGTTGATTAAGAAATTCCTAAGTTAGCAACATCAGATCCACAAAATTTGGTTGAATGGAAGAAGTGTGTGGCGAAGGTGAGGCACATAATCCTTGAGGGAGTTTGAGACCACATTGTCTTGAGTCTCCATGGCAAGTAAACTTCGTATGCTATGTGGAAAAAATTGGCGGACTTGTATCAGAACAACAGTGACCAAATGAAATTATCACCGAAGGACAAACTTCGAAAAATCAAAATGGAGAAAGGTGATACTATTCCAAAATACTTGACCAAGTTCACTCATTGTCGTGATGAACTTAGAAGTGTTGGAAGCATAGTTGTCGAAGATGATATGGTGAGTATTTTTCTTCTTGGACTCCCAAAGAGTTGGCATAGTTATCAGGACTTTGTCAATAGTCGAGAGAAGCTGCCATATTGGGAATGACTGTAGTTGGATTTGATGCAGGAGGAGATCAGGAGGAACACTAGCGATGGCTCTTCAACAAACACTAGTGATGAAGAGAATTGTGCCTTAACAATTAAGGCAAAGAAGGGGAAAGGGAAAGCTTCCCATTCCAAATCAGATTCTTATCATGGAGGTAAGAAGAAAGATGTGATGAATTTAAGTGCTTTCATTGTCATGAGCTAGGCCATTTTGCTACAAATTGTCCACTCAAGAAGTCCAAGAAGAAGTCCTCAGGAGGAGTGGTGGGTGAGGCTTTGGCCTCTCAATTGAAATTGGAGTTTTCCCTCATTGCATGCATGGTGTCATCAATGATGGGACGTGTATGGTACTTAAAGAGTGGAGCATCATTCCACATGACTGGAAACAAAGAGTTATTCAGTGCCCTAAAGGATAAAGATCTCCAGATGCATATTGAGGTGGGTGATGACGAGAAGTATAGTGTTACTGGATTGGGCATGATTACTTTTAAGAGGGAGAAAGGGGCTCCACTCACCTTGATTAATGTTATGTATGTGCCCAGCCTAAGAAAGAACTTGGTTTCCATTTCCATGCTTGAGGATAGAGGCTATGATGTGATCTTCTCGAAAGGAAAGTCATTCCTTCGACACATAGCCACGGATCAAGTAAAGAAGATAGGGATTCAGGTGAAGAATCTCTATAAGTTGGAGGTAGAAGAGTGTGCTGCTTTGAGCACACAAGCAGAAAGGGTATAAAGCCAAAACATTGGCGAGTTGTAGCATAGGCGATTGGGCCACTTCCATCATGGGGCTTTGAAGATATTGCAACATATCTCTACTAGTATTCCCAAAGGTAGGTTTGAGCAAGTTTATACATGCAAGGGGTGTACTTTGGGAAAATACACCAACTCTTCCTTTCATGATAGAGACAGTTGAGCAGAGGCTATTCTAAAGTGAGTCCATTCAGATGTGTGTGGACCATTCTTGACATAATCCATGGCCAAACATAGGTATTATGTTATGTTTGTTGATGACTATTATCGTAAATGTTGGATATTTTTCATGCAGAAAAAGGATCAAACTTTCACAAAGTTTTGTGAGTTTAAAGAATTGGTGGAGAAAGAGTTGGGAAAGAAGGTTAAAGCTCTATGGATTGATAATAGTGGTGAGTATGTCTCAAATGAGTTTAATAAATTTTGTGCAACGGAAGGGATTAAATGGGAGTTGACGACACCCAATAACTCTTAGCAGAATGGGGTGGCCGAGAGGAAGAACAAAATCATAGTAGGGGTAGCAAGGGAGATGTTGCATGATCAGGGCCTACCACTACACTTATGGGCTGAGGCGTGCAACACAGCAGTTTATGTTCATAACGATAGCCCACATCGAATACTTGTGATGAAGACACCAGAGGAGGCTTATTTTGGAAAGAGGCTAGATGTTGGTTAGTTTAGGATTTTTGGGTCATCGATATATTGCCATGTGACCAAAGATGCACAAAAGAATCTTGAATCGACAACATAGTTGGGGATATTTTTGAAGTACATTAATACACCTCCAAAATCTTGGGTGTAATTGCTGGCCAACGGGATGAAAGTGGTTTGTAGGGATGTCAGACTTGATGAGGAGAAGGTCATGCGAGTTTCCCTTGAGAGGTAGCTTGAGCTACATGCAAATGAGGAGATTTTAGCTCCTAAGGTTGAGTAACTTCATATTGGTGTGCAACATCCACATGCAGAGGATTCGGGAATGGAGACATCCACTTAGGCAGAGTCTTCTGGAGAGGGAAGAAAGCACACGAGAGAGGCTGATAGGTTATTGGATGATGCACAAGAGAATGTGGGAGAACCCACTTCTTAGCACAGGTAGAGGAGGTCACTTGAGAGGTACATTGGATACATGGCTCTCATGGGTGAATGTGTCATGATAGATCCATATTCCTTTAAGGAAGCAGTGCAGTAGTTGGATTGGGTTGATACCATGGTGGAGGAGTATGACTCCATACTTCCTAACAGTGTTTGGGATGTGGTCCCGAGACCAAAGGACAAGTCAGTGGTGAGCTCCTGTTGGATTTACAAGGTAAAGAAAGCTACAGATGGTGGTGTGGAGAAGCATAAATCTATATTTGTGGCCCATGGCTTTTCACAGAGAGGGGATTGAATATGATGATACCTTTCCTCCTGTTGCAAGGTACTCGTCAATCATATCTATATTGGCACTATTAGCACAGATGGGTTGGAAGATACATCAGATGGATGTGAAGAAAACCTTCCTTAATGGAATTATCGAGGAAGAGGTGTACATAGAGCATCTTGAAGGTTTTGAAACCTTTGACCATTAGTTTTGTTATCACTCAGGTTGTCCCTATGCTCCTATTAGGGATACGGCCGAGGTAACCACAAACCAATCTTCTGATTGCAGGTTCTAGCCCACCTGCAATCGGAGAGGGCTCTCTCCTTTAGATTCAACCTTAGTTGATGATTTTAGGGTAGCTTTCTGACTTCAAGGGAATGTTGACTGTGGTTGGGAGGAAGGTAGGATTCTCGAGTAATGAGGCACAGTAAAGTGTTATAAGTTTTGAACCATTGGGCATGGAGTCACAGATTGAGGCATGCGAGCGTTTTCTTGGTCACAAGGGGATACGGAGCGGGATAGCCACGCAGGATACAACATTCAAGCTGCTGAAAGTACGAAATGAACATCAGGGATGAAGGGTAAAAGAGAATAATTTCATCATGCTGACCGAGGGGAGAAATGGATGAGTGGGATCCCAGAGTAGTTAAGAATTCCAAAGACATGCACCCATATACGAATGAAACAGGGTAAACTAAAGCAGTTAAGAATTCTAGCTCATGACCGTTTCAGAAGAAAACATCGAAAAGTGCAGAAATTGAACTT
Source organism: Pinus taeda (assembly GCA_000404065.3). NCBI lineage: Eukaryota > Viridiplantae > Streptophyta > Pinopsida > Pinales > Pinaceae > Pinus > Pinus taeda. The sequence goes on from APFE030878352.1 coordinate 79,005, forward strand.
AAGGTGTACTTAAACAAATCTTAAGCTATTCTTTTTTACTGCAACTTAGAATGGCAGAAAGATGATAAAAACATAAAATAAACAGGGAGGAAGAACACTTATTGGATCATGCAGAGACACAGGAATTCCATCATCATTCCTTGGCCCAGAGAAAACAGCAAGTTGTTTCGCAATCCATGCTTTCAGCAATATTTGATTATGAAAAATATGACAGTTACAGTGCGAGTCTTTACTCAGAGAAAATTGCTGGAAAGAAACTGACAAACAACTACTACTACCAACCAACCAACCCTTTACAATATCGCTTCGGGTGGTATTTATAAACAAAATATCAGGAAAACATCATTACAAATGACCGTGACAGGTCTGCTTAGAACTCTTCAAAATCTAAATGCTTTCTGGAAATAAATGCAAGTAAATCTTTTTGGCTGCGCTGTGGGTAGCTGAAATGGAACAGGTGACGAGGTGGCCCTTGGGGACTAGATGCATTGCTGCTGAAGTGAATGTGCTTTGGGGCTGCAGTTCGGCTTTGGTGCGAATTGAATGTGCAATCATTATGATTTGAGAGCATCAAGTGATTTTTCTCTCCTCCTATGGATCTGCTGGAAGATATTCAATTTTTCTTGCTTTGGGCCGCTGCTCAAGATATTCTCTGATATACTTTGCCGCTACATTGATGATTTCCGCCGTCGACTGATACTCTTTGACATGCTTGAAGCCTGCTGATTTGATTTGATACACTTTGAACTCTATGAATAATCTGCTGTTGTCTTTAAACCGGATCCTTTGGCACCGGCTTTTTTTGGCGCGCAATGGGCTCAGCAATCAGAAGATTCCCTGAAGATTCCTCGAAATGGCCAATTTCCCGTAGCGATGCGTGAAGCGCTATTCGCGCATCGAAAACTGCCTCTGTTTCTTGATCTGGAGCTCCGAAGTGCGACTTTTCTCCTTGCGCGAAGCTTTTTCGGCTTTTCTGGCTGCTGACGTAAGCACTGCGTCGGCTGTACGGCAGATGATGTCATCAGTGGGTTCCTGGTACAGCACGACGTGGTGGGGCACTGGTGGACTGTGGTGAAGAGACTCCGATGCGATATGGCGATATCGCGTCGGCGGGAAAGAGGGGGGTCATTGGGTTGGGCGTGTGGTGCTTGCGATTGCTGATATGCGATATCGCGATATCGCATTGGGGGAGACGGAGGGGTGAATGGATTGGACATTCGGCGCTTGCGATCGCCGATTTCGCTATGTCGCATCGGCGGGGAACGGGTGGGCAATGTTTTGCACGAAAGTGAGATGGCGAGGTTGCGATGCGAAAACGCTTTCGAGGGAGGAAAAAGGTAAGTAAGTGGGTGCGAAGGGCCTTTGAAGTTTCGGAAGGGGTCCGACTACTTCGGGGGAGTTTTATACTTAGGAAGGAGTCCATAGTATGTGGAAGGTGGTTTTGGAGGTTGGGTTCTTGCTTAGTTTCTGATAAACTAAGCAATTCCCGGGACTTGCTATGGTTATTTTTCAACCAGGGGGAGGGAATATTACAACGGGGAATTTACTTAATATTAATATGGGGACGGGGAACATAGGGAGCTATATAATAATGTTAGTGGTTAGTGTGGAGGTGGTAAGAAAGCCCTAAGTTTCCGGTTGTTGCGGGGGGTAGGACCATACTTCGGGAGAAGATATGGAACAACTTTGAGCAAAGCAGATCTTTACTCAACCAGAGTGATGAAGATGATGAA
>APFE030878352.1:92495-102775 GCA_000404065.3 Pinus taeda
TACCCCACAAATATCCCAACCTCTGCAGTCGGATCCAACTTCTTTCTGGCATCCTTCGTCACATGCATGTAAACATTAGCACCAAAAAATCCTCAAATGAGAAAGATCAGGCTTCTTACCAGAATAAGTCTCCTCAGGTGTACTCATGCCAAGTATCCTATGAGGACAACGGTTCTGCACATAAACTGCTGTATTGCATGCTTCCCCCCACAAGTGAAGGGGTAGGCCCTGATCATGCAACATTGCCCGTGCAGCACCCACAATCGTTCTGTTCTTCCGCTCAGCTACCCCGTTCTGCTGTGGGTTATGGGGAGCTATGAGCTCTCTACGAATCCCTTCTGCCTTGCAGAAATCCTTGAACTCGTCCGATATGTATTCACCACCATTATCGCTCCTAAGAGCCTTCACCTTCTTCCCCGACTCCTTCTCGACCAATGCTTTGAATTCACAAAACTTTGAATGTGTCTCGCTCTTCTTCTGCATGAAGAAGATCCAGCACTTACGAGAAAACTAATCAACAAAAATCACATAATACTTGTGTTTTGTTGTCGAAGCAACTAAGGTCCACACACGTTTGTGTGAAGTCTCTCAAGGATCGTTGTGGCGCGACTATCCTTCTCGTGAAAGGTGGCTTTCACAAACTTCCCCAAAGTACACCCCTTGCACTGATCTGACTGCGCAAGTGTGTCTTTAGGAAGCCCTGTAGTGATCTGTTGCAGTATCTTCAAGGCTCCATGGTGAAGGTGACCCAATCTCCTGTGCCACAACTCGCCATCATCCCGACTCACCAATCCTTCTGTCTTGCCTGCCATTGTTGCGCATCCATCTACATGCAACTGATAAAGGTTCCTTACTCGAACCCTATCTTCCGGGTCTCACCAGTTGTCTTGCTGCGCAGGAAGGCCTTTCCCTCGCTGAAAACAACATCATACCCCTTGTCTTCTAACATCGCCACTGAGATGAGATTCTTCTTCAATCCTGGAACATGCATGATTTCCTTCAATACAAAGGGTTTACCAGACTCCCTCTCAAAGGAAATGGTACCGATACCGGTCGCACTGTATCTACCATCATCGCCCATCTCGATGTGCACTCCAAGATCTTTGTCCCTCAGATCAGAGAACAAATCTCTATCTCCCGTCATGTGAAAAGACGCACCACTTCCCAAGAACCACACTGATCCCATCACACTTGAAACCAAGCATGCGATCAATGAAAAATCAAGCTCAAACTGAGAAGCTAATGCCTCTCCCCCTGCAAATCCAGCAGCTTGCTTGTTCTTCTTCTTCTGTGGACAATTAGTGGCATAGTGTCCGTGCTGGTGACAGTGAAAACACTTCACCTTGGACATGTCCTGCTTCTGGCCTTTTGCACCAAACTGAGAAGCTTTCTTGCTCTTCCCTTTCTTTGCTTTAGCAGCCAAAGTGCAATTTTCTTCATCAACTCCCTTTGATGAAGATTCGTCCCTGGTACTCCACCTAATCTCCTCCTGCACAAGATCTGACCACAGTCTTTCCCATCTTGGCAATTTCTCCCGACCATTGACAGAGTCCTGATAGGAATGCCAACTCTTCGAAAGACCAAGGCAGGGAGAGCCAAGCTCACCAAGTCCTCATCATCGACAGTAACCCCCACACTTCCCAGCTCATCTCGACACTGAGTGAACTTCGTGAGATACTTGGGAATACTTTCACCCTTCTCGCATTTGATGTTTCTGAGTTTATCTTTGAGCGCCAGCTTCCTCTGATCGCTCTTGCTTTGGAATAATTCTGTTAATGATTTCCACATCAAATATGGAGTAGCCTTTCCATGGAGGTTGGACACAATGTGATCCTTCATGCCCTCCAACAGAATCCTTCGACATTTTGCGATCTTCTTTTGCCAAGCATCAGCTTGAGTAGCATCAGTAGGCTTTGGGATATCCGTATCTATGAACTCCTTCAGCCCGTTATCATCCAATACTGTCTCCATCCTGTCCTTCCATGCAATATAGTTTGAGCTGCCTCAAGAGCATACTCCAATCGCAATCCGTTGAAAGACATTGTTGCATTGTCACCAAGAAAACACTGCTGCAAATTCGAATTCCACCAGCAACCAACTCAACCGCCTCAGATCTAAGATTCGTGAGAACACAATATTTCTCGTACAGAGATTGACTGTATGGGCTTTGACCGGATATTTCACCTTCCAAAGGAAGGATGAATCCAGAGGCTACCTGGCCCGATTACAGGCTCTTCCTAGAGAAATAGAATGTAAACACTTCCTGAATAGTAGATCTGATGATCAACAGCTCTGATACCATGTAGAAATTTTGAATAATTTAACACATATTCAATGGATATTATCCTGATCATGTACTTTGCGGAAAACATACACAATACATAAGCTCCTCTACGTTGATCATCAATATAGCAGCATCAATAACAATAAAACATCAAGAGCATTCACACATTAACACAGTATGTATCCTGGGGAAAGAATCTCGCTAAAAACCCCAACTATCTGTATATTAATGATTGAGTCATGTAACATTACACAGCATAATACTTCCCACAAGTATCTCCACCTCTGATACACACAAACTAGCTCAGATCTGAATCAATCATTGGCTCAAATCTCCTCCACTGCTTGCCTGCCTCCACTGCGCAATCCTGCATGAGAATACTGATGAATGAATGAAGCAAACTCGTATTTCCTTGGCTGAACCATGCAATCCTCATTGGCATACTCAATCCCTTGATTGTGCAAGATTTGATGCACAACTATAGTCACAACTGATAGCAATCTGATTCTCTAACACCTGTCCCTGCTGAACTGAACATGCAACTGAGTTAACTGATGTATTCATTAGTTGTATTATGAGTTAATAACTTGTGAATTAATTAATAACTAATTCACCCAACTCATCTCTTGTCTATTTGCCAGTTAGACTAAATACAACCAGTTTAACAAAGCTAAACTGAACACAACTCCATCAACTGCACCTCCAGTCCACTAAACTCAACTCACTTGAGTTCTAACTGAAGTCCTGCATGCAAATTTTAGTCATCCCATAGGTAACCACGTATTTCCTTCTGGGATCTGCATGTACCACATCCGTAGCTCATCCTGAAGTGCTCCAAGAGAATAAGACAAAGTTTATATTCTAAATATTATTATGAGCTAATAATATTTGACTGTTCTATATTTAGACTGAGCAGTCACTCCGCTGTGGTCTAAAAATAGAGTCCATCTATTTTTTTCCAACTTGATCAATCATCCATAAACAACAACCTGCAATCCATAGACATGATCCATATGTCTAAAAATAGACATAGTCTAAAAATAGACTTGCGCCAAAAATAGCCTGCGGGCCCACTTAGTGAAGGCGACTCTTTTCACTAAGCTCCATCATCTTGTTGCAATCTTAACACAGAGAAAGACCCAATTGAGACTAGAGTGTAGGGACAGTGTACTATAAGTGGTGTTATTTACTGGAGTTTAGATATCATGCATGCACCAGAGATTGACCCTATATTTGGATTGTGCAGTTTTGGAAGCATGAATTCCCTTTAAATACAGGCTATTCATCCTAGGAATTATGCAAGAGATTAGGAGCTTGGAGAGGTGATGAATAGGCTAAGGATTTAGCTTGAGCTAGCCTGTGAGTTGAGAGAGTTGAGCATACTTGTGCGGAATTGTTCTAGTTAGAATAAGCTTTGTATCTTCACTCATATTTCCGATATATGCAATATAGATAGCAGGGTTTTGAGCAGTGTCTTTCCCCATATACATCTTGTGTTATGTGCCATTGATTTTTCTTCTTCTTGTTCATATTGTTTTCATCGATCTATTTTCTTTCACTAGTTGAAAGTAGAAGTAGATTCTTGTCTTTTTCTTTACTACATTTCATGAGATTGTGAATCTACAAGATTTTCTACACAGAGGGCATACTTGTCACTATGTAAGGAAGGCCTAGCTGACCTTATGAATAGTATCATTTGGAGTATTTTAAGTACTATTGGAGAGAATATTTTTGATCCCTGGTACACTTGACCTTGGAGGAATAAAAGTGACTATAAGTGGGTGGATTGGAAGACACTAAGAGTTGGAATATTGGAGAAGCATGAGACACGCTAGAGGGAAGACCTGTATGAGCCTATGTTAAGTCATTCTAGAAGAAGCTAGAAGGTTGATAGAGGAAGATTTTGTCATCTAGTGTTGTAAGTATTTCTGAGGTTGTAAGAGTCTTTTAAATCAGTAGTAGAAGAGGAAATATACCTGCCAAAAGTGTTCAAGGTAGGTGGACCAAAAGGATTATGAAAGCACTGCAAACCTACTAGAAGTTTTCAAGGTATGTCGATTGAAAGGGTTGTAAAAGAACTGCATCAACATGTAATTTAAGTGTACTTTATTAAGAGATATGTTAGTAGCCATAAGTCATTGAGTCCAAGGACTAGTCATTCTTGTATCAGGGCTAATTGTAAGGGTCGTGATCCCTAGTACAAGATCCCTGTGTTTGTTGTATTAGAGTTTGTAATATAAAAAGTTTCAGGTTAAAAGTTATCTTGCGTACTATATTAACTCATTGTTGTACACATTTCATTGTGCAAAGTACCTTTTTGGTGGCATTTTACTGTATTTGTGATTGTGACATTAGACATAAACCTAATTTTAAGGTGCCAAGGAGAGATCAACATGGTATTAGAGCTATTTTGAAGGGATGGTGAATCAACATGTGCATAGTGTATAAATCAAGAGGGAGTTGGTTGCATTGTTATTGAAGGACTAAAAAAATAGTAAAGTTGGTGGTTGGTTTGTGATATGAGGATAGGTTGGATGGGTTGTTGAACTATAGTCCTTGGAAAGAAAGGACCAAGCTAGTCTTGATGGTGAACAAGATCTAGAAGTTTACCGACAAGGAGATCAGGAAATCGACTGGCCCTTAGGACTTGGAAGTGTATGAGCAATTGGATATGAAGGCAAAGCTAATCATCCTAGATGGTGTCAAATATCACTTGATACCTCATATGCCCGAGAAGAGAACTGCCCATGAGATGTGGAAAGTATTGGGCAGCCAAAAATGTCATCCATTTCACCCTCTTTTCTTTCATTTTCCTTTCATATTTACCATATTCTGTAGCTCCATAACCATGCCCTAAGTCCATCTTCATGATTAAATATGGGTTTAGACATATTATTTTCCAATACATTTAGTTTGATATTTTGAGTGACTTTATGTTTAAATATTAGAAAAATAACATTTATTAACTATATATAAAAATTCGATGAATTTTGTGATGTCTATAGGTGTATTTAAATATTCTAGCATAGTCATATTTGCACTCTAAGCCTCAAATTCGAATTTCATCTTCAAACTCTTGAAGATTTGAGATCATCATTCAAGCACATTTCATGGAAAAGAACCATAGGAGTTTTTGTATGTGTCTCCTATCAAAGATATTAGAGATTTGTGAGATGATATGAAGAGATGTTAACACATGGTTGTAACCACATGAGATATTTGTGGATCTAGTAGAGAAATGTGGATCATAGTTTTTGTATAAATAGGAGTGCCTTCTCCCTTGAAGTGTTTGTTAATTTTGGGAATGCTAAAGCTATGCTTATACTTGTGTGTTAATTTTATAATGTGAAGGATTGGCTATGCATATACTCGATGTTATGAATACTATTGAGGTTCACTTCAATTAATACAATCCTTTGATACGGTTATGCTTTCTTGATGAGATATAGTGTTTGATTAATAGCTTCCTAAATTTTTCATGTCTTGTGCACTTCAGAATAGCCACCTGATGAGTACAAGTGTATTTTAATGTTTCATTTTTGCAAGATATATTAGTTTCTTTTATACTCATTTTCTGAAATGTTTATTCCAATTCTTTTGATTAGATTCTTTATTTCTCATTCCATTTATGTTCTTTTGCAAATCAAGCACATTCATTTAATCTGCATAAATTATTTCATAGCATAATTTTCTTTCACAAGAATTCTTAGGAAAATCATGGTTTTAATTTATGAATGAACTTTAAGCTTTATACACACACTGAATTTCTAAATTGTTTTATACTATTCAATTCTTCCATGGTTAAATGACATCATTTTCATAGAATAAATTTACAATATCTCTTAGATAAATAAAATCCATGCTTTCATAGACTAAATTTCAAATTCTTTCATAGATTACCTTTCCAATTTCTCCCTAGATTAATTTCAAATGATTTCATTATTCTTTTCATTCTTTGATTTTCTAAAATATATTGTCCTTTCTTTAATTAGATTGGAACAATAATATTTACTTTTACTGCCTTCAAGAAAAGTCATTTCATTACTTTCATCAAAGTTGAGTACGTGTGTGTGATTTTACTAGATTTCATCTCATAGATTTTCCTTGCATTTGCAATCTTTAAAATTCAATTGTTTTTTATGTTATGATTTCATTTTCACTTCATTGCATTCCTTTGATTTATTTGTATAGATTTACCATTCAGTTCTTTCTATTGATAAATTACAATTCGTCTTTTAGAATTAAAAGTGAAAGTTGATTTCCTAGCATATATTGTGTAAGTGTACTTCACAAGTATATGAACCTAGATTGATAATTTAATGCTCAGTAATTGAAATCAAAATTAAATTACCCAATAAAAGTCTCCTCGGTATTTGTTCCAGAATAAGAATGAGAACTGATTGTTGGTATTGAGAGATAAGTTGAAGAACACCAATACGAAAGATGTTGAACATTTGGCTCTATATCTAATGATAGTTGCTCAAGTTCAAGATGAGCTTACTCTCATCTGTGAAGATGTTCTAGATTCTAAGCTAGTGAGCAATACTATGAAAGGGTTTACCAAGGAATGGAAGTTCTTTATCAAAGTGTTGTAGTTGCTATAACCACCCTCCAAAGTTTATCACATCCTTGGATTTTGGAGCCTCTCTTCTATCCACAAGAGGTCATCATTCACTATAATCAAGTATCCATGTTATGTTAAAGATTTATCATTCCATGCAATGTTTTTGATGTCTTAGTTTGATCCTGATTTGGTACATTTCAAACACAATCCATCTCTTTCCTTGATTTTGCATCTTTGCTAGTCTTCCCTTCAAAAATTGCGTAATCTTGGAAGGAAAGCTAGCCTTGAGGATCTAAATTGTGCAATCTAGAGAGAAAAGATGAACTTGAGCTTAGAAACTGCGCAATCCTAAGAGGCAGACCAACCTTGAGCACAAAAATTGAGCAAAGTCTTCCCCTTCCCTTAAAAACTACGCAATTTACTGAGCGAAGGAATTTCCTAGTCCCATATGGTTGGGAATTACACAATCCTTCTTGGCAATGTGAAGGGCTAGTTTGTCGGAAAAAAAGAGAAAATTTTCAAAAAATAATCCCTAGAAAATAGGGAGTGGATAATTAGTTTCCCGAAGAGTGGCACAAGTTGTTATTTTTTACATTCCACCAAGTGTCACCTTTTCCTTGATTTTAAGCGTGAACGTCATAAAACCTAGCCTAACCTAGATCTATGTAATAGATGCCCCTAGATCTCATTTACACATTCGATCTTGGAGCTCTAGTCTTCCCAAGGAGATCAAGGAGCCTTCGGTTGAGTTTGCAGCACTTTTCAAGGTGATTTTTTCTTTTGTCATTCCCCTTTTGTGAGTGTTGTTTTGCTTGTTTATTATCATGGTTGCTATCATTTTAACTTATATTAGTTTTTACAAGTGTTGGTTCGATTGTTCATTCACTTTTTATAAGTGTTGCGTCAACTTCTTGTTCTCTCCCACTAGTGGTCATCATTTTGGAGCCTCCACGTGGATGTTTGTTTTTCCTTTTGCATGTTGATTTTATGCACTTGATTTTCATTGAATTATATTTCCCTTAGTTAGATCCACACTCTTTATTTCACTATCACTAAGATCCGACACATTGCCATCACCTTCCTAGGTAGATTTTCCCTTTACTTGGCTAGTCATTGTTGTGTTCAACTATGCATTTCACAACTTTAAGGATCAAGCCTCATGCTTGGAGTCTAAGAATGCACAATGCATAGTCCCTGGCTTGCCAAACTACACATTGCATAGTTCCAGGGCTCAAGCTCCATCCTTGGCCATTGAGACTACACAATGCGCAATCTCCCCCTCAATCTACCTAGCTTGAGACTGCGCATTATTAAATCTCAAGCCTCAAGCCTCTCCCTTGAATCTTGATATTGTGCAATGTGTAGTTCATGAGGCTATTCTCTTCCCTAAGTACAAAAATTATGCATTTTTTCCTTTTAGTCTTGTGGTTGTTGTGTTGATATTTCTTTGTGAGTCATTTTTCTTGAGCTAACTTATGATTGCCATGAGTGCATTTCTCTCCTACAGGTAATGTGCTTTTCAGGCACTTCTCTTATTCAGTTACTATCCCTATGGCTCCCAAGAGATCTGTCTCAAAGGACACTAAAAAATGTAGCACTACGAAGGTATTTGAGATTTTTCCAATGAACTTTCCAGTTTTCTTAGACACTCAGCTCTTTATAAAGAAAGAGTCATACATTACATGGCAGAAGGTGAATGAGGTATTCTCAACAAAATGTTTCAAAGAAGATCTTGAAGACTGATAGGTGTACATCAATGTCCAAAGGTCGGGATTATATAATATTGCATGTAGGTACCTGGTTTCTCCATGTGCATACATTATTAGCTTGCTACTATCACATATAGATACCAAGATCATGAATCTCAACAATTCCAGTGGACAAAGGATTGCCTCTTTCCTAGTGCACAACTATCAACTTATGTATCATTTACCAATGCCAAAATCATACATGGATTCCCACTTTTATGCACTCACCATCTACCTGAGCATAAAGGATCTCATTAAAGTTTGGGTGAAATAACCTTCCAAAATATGCCAGACACCCAACAACACTTATAAGAAAAAATCTCTCAAGGAATATTATCAGTACTTTATAGTCTTATACTATTGGATCTATGGTCAAAGAAGTATTGAGACCTTTCCACAAGGCTAGGAATTCTTGCTTAATCAAGTTGCGAATGAAGGAAAATCATTCAATTTGTCAGATTTGTTGGCTCAATAGTTGAGAATTCATGTAACTAATTCTAAGAACCCTCCGAAGGGTAAGAAAGCAATATTCTACATGTTTTCTTACTTCTTGCATGCAAAATGTGCTAAGAATTCATTTCCTAGCATGAATTAAACCTTGTCATGAAGAGAAATTGTCATGCACATTTAATGCAAGCTGATACTGGAGTGAAACTACAAAGGAGAATTGAAATGTTGAATGATAAATTCCTAATTCAATTGTACAAATTATTTTTTTAGGAAGAGCCACTTTTCATTCCTCAAGAGGAAATGGAAGTAGTATCATAATTAGCAGAATTATTTTTGTCACTGGATGGCATTTTCCTTAGAATGTTTGGCAGTCAGAAGTCTCCACATATTCTACTAAGGTATGCCACTGACAAGTTGGTCGTGCAATAATTTTTTTTTCATCTTTCCACAAGGTTATTAGGATTTTTTCACAAGAAGATGAAAGCACCTTGGCCCATTCTTCATTTACAAATTAGATTATACGAGATCAAGAATTTGAAGGTTGCAGACACCGAAGGAAAGGAGATTGAGAAATTCACATTCGGTCATTTGGAATTCAGTCCTTACGATCCTAGGAATATTTGTAAATAATGCCATGCAAGGATTCATTTCTAATGGCGAAGTGAGAAAATTTATAGGCTCGAGGAGGAAGAGATGAAGAATTATTACAATGCCTCCAAGTCCCGTGAACCAGTCACTAGGAACTGTTGGAAATAATACTGAGAGGGGGGGTGAATCAGTATTATCAAGTCAAATAATCCTTTTCAAAAACAAAATTGTATACGCTACTTCAGTTAATTATACTCGCGTATATACGCAACTATTCAGAGGTAAACCAGCATACACAAACCAAACTTTTAATTTACTTAGACTTTCAGATGATGTTTGTTAATCTGAGATGCAGCATCAAATAACTAGTAACCAGAGATAGTAAAATAGAGTAGAAGGACAATCACACATAAGAACACCAGATATAAGGTGGAAACCCAAAGTGGGTGAAAACCACCCGCTGCAATTCGTCTCTATCTTTCTTTAAATTAGAAACTTCTGTTTACAATGTACTGGTGTAGTCCTTTACCAGTACACAGGCTGCAACCTGCAGAGAGCTACAACTCTCTCTCATTTTCTAGCTCTCCTGGAAGGGAGCTACAACCCCCTTAGCTCTTGCACTAGCCAAGATACTAGTACGTAGGTG
>APFE030878352.1:120213-188449 GCA_000404065.3 Pinus taeda
GAACCTGCGTATATGTCTTTTTCTACTTTCTGAGTGCCTGAACTGAGATCTGTTACCAAAGAAGGTTTCCATCAAGGACAACACCTGTGCCATAGCTCCAAACATGTGCCATAATGCCAACAGGAACATCATAGTTTATTCCTTAGAAGGAAGTCACTCCAAAGGTAGAACCAATAGAAATGCGCAACCTAGTAAATGAAAAGGGCAAGAGGAACGTTTCACATAATCTACTAGAATAGAGAAGTCGTAAGATGAAAGTAGATCCAATCATCCTGAAAGCGGCCATAACAACAGAAAATAGGAGGAAACAAGGGAAGCAGGAAGAAGAACTAAAGAAGAAGGAAGAACAAGAGTAGAGGAGATTATAGGAAGAAAGAAGGAAACAAGAAGAAGGAGAAAGGCAGAGAATAGAAGAAGAAGAAGCAATAGAGAAACATGCCAAAGAACAAGAACAAAAATGACTGTTAGAGGAGGAGAGAGAACAATTACAAGAGAAGGAACTTGCTCTTGAAATTGAAGAACTGATTGTAATTAAAGACATTGAGGTGGAACCACATCGACTAAAACAATATGTTGATCTTATGCCAAGCACTCAATAGGTCACCATTCAGTCTCCCCCTCCTTCGATAGCTAAGAAATCTTGAAGCGAAGAAAAGGAAATTCCTCTTGATGATGGTCCAACCATGGATACATACAATATAAATTACAATGAGCTACAAAATAATATTTTCCAAGCAAAAAATACATATTTTCCACACGATCTTATATCTCTTGTGTTCATTAGATAAAGGGTGATGTGACATATACCAGGAGAAATATAGAAGCCATTGTTGCAGAAAACATGGCCTTCCCATGTGCTACCAAGTCAAACATAGAGTATCTAATGGTCGAGAATAGACATATGGCAAAGAACTTATAGGCTGCAAGGAAAAAAAATGAGCAGCTCCAAGTAAAGGTCTAGAAAGCAGCTCCCGCACAGGTATATCTAGAAGAACTTGAGGCAGCCATACTTAGTGAAGTATCGACATTGGAAGAAACCATGTGGAGCCTTTATGAGGAGCTTGTCACCATAAATAAATAAGTTGTCCACTTGCATGAAATGCAACATAAGTGCAAAGATAATTCTAAATCACTCAAGGCTATCCATACAACCATCATTTTCGTGTAGGAGTGGTCAATATACACAAAGGGGCATCGTCTGAGTTGTTAAAGAAAACAAGGCAACAAGAAGAGTTGGAGAAAGCACAGGTTTGAATGATCATCCAGAGTAAAAAATATATTTCCTCATTCATCACCAACATTCGGGCCTCATATGCATGATTATATAATAGTGTGCATTTTAGGGTGAAATCACATAATATCCCGCTAATTGGCTCACTCACAAAGGCCAAATGCAGGAATCAAGGCAAGCAGGAGGTTGAAGAATACTTGGACTGGCTCAAGCAGATCACCACGAAGGCAGATCTGGAGGTGAATAGTAAAAATATACAGAAGCACATTGGTGGTCCCTTCTAGATCAACACTATTTTTCTCCTATTGAAGAAGGAAATTCAAACCAGTTCTAAATCAGTGTACCCAGATGTAATGGAGGCTAGAGTCTGCTTCTTGTGTGATCTCGTCGCATAGTTTTGGGGAATTTATTGCACAATACAAGGCTTGGCACCATTTGGTGACCAAGAAAATACAAGTTGAAGTGGCTGAGCTAGAGTTTCTCCAAACTCAAACTTAACTTTTTTTTGTCTTATTAGGCTCTCTAGTTGAATCTACCCAATTTTTTCTTATATGGGTATGAGCGATATTGTAATATTCTTTTGTAACTAATTGTAAGTGAAATTCCAAGTTTCAATTGTGGAATGTGAAGAATCATTTTGTAATAAAGTCCAAAGCTCATGGTTGGAGGAAGTCAAACAGTAATGAGGGAAGTTAAAGAGTCACATAGGAGATGAATAGTAACCCCTTTTGTTACAAATATACCCTCATTAGTCATGTAAAAGGATTTTGGCTTAGGATCATAAACTTGGGAGTTTTGTTGAGAGCCCTGACTTCTCTATATCATACAGGGAGTATCTTTCTTTGGAGGTGAAAGTGTTGGTGTCATGTTCCACTATTGGGACTAGTGGTTCATTAATTGTATATGTATCCTTAAGACTTTCACTTCAATAAAAAGGCAGGTCCAACACGTTTTCATGCATATGTTGTCAATATACTAGGACTATTCTTGTTATGTTTGCAATATATGTTGTTTCTTTTAATCTAGCGCTTTTGAACTATTACAGTTGCATTATTATGAATCTTGTTAAATGCTTGTTCTTTTAAATTTCCATCATGGTTAACTTGTGAACTATTTTGTAGGCTAACTTGTGATTCCTTTTATGCTCGTGTGTTCCTTTCAATTTTTGTACTATTACAAAATTCTAAGGGGATCACTCACTTTCCCTTCATCATGTTATAACCTTTCATGCATTGCACTTGACACTTCACAAAGCTATACACTTGTTTCACCAAAGTCATGAATACATCATTCTATGTGTTATTGTAGCCAAGGCATAACACAAAAACCCACTATTTCGACAACCGGGCCATATTCTGGATGGGGCTCGTACTCTAAATGGTGTGAGGTCTAATTGGGACTTCATATTGGGGAGAACCCCTTTAATTTTGGCGGGTCCAACACTGTCAACATTTATGGTGTTAAAAGGAGGGTGAGATGATAAGCTAAGCCCAGGAATTTTGTTTGAAATTTCCTTACCTTTAAATGGCTTCTTCCCATATCTTAACCCAGACATATTTTTCCAAAAACTACAAATATGAAAGTTCCCTTGGGGATAATTAATCACTTGTCAAATTCGAAGTTCAACTGTGAGTATAGAAAAACTATTCTTGAGCACATCGCTCACTTAATTGAATTTTTCACTCATCATGATATTCATTGTGAGGATACTTCTTGCAGGTCGTTCATTCTCACGTTCAAAGTGCGCATTAAGGAAAGGTGTTGCACATTACCAACTGCTTATATTCACTCTTTCAAACATATTTTCAAGGAGCTCTACCGCACCTTTGACAAGTATGATTATAAATCTATTTATAAGAAAATAATCAATCTTAGAAAAGGACATGATGAATCTCTTAATGATTTTCACAATCACTTTATTCATTTTGGTTATGAATTTTCTAAATATGATATTGATTGGAATTTTATGAAAGATAATTTATAATTTCTCGTTCATATTTCGATGAATCCAGCAAAATATGAATATTTCAAAAGTCTCCCAACATACAATGGTTATGGAGGTCTTAAATCTGTGACAAAAGAAGTTTAAGCTCTGAGTGAATCTTTGTTTTCTTCTCATCAAACAAGTCCATTTACTTAGGTTGAGGTTGGGGAACTTGAGATTCTATCTGTTGATCTACCACCACTTTCTCCCACCCCACATATTCAGAATTTAAACACAAGTTTGGATCGCAGATTTTATGTTTTTAGCAATCTTATTTCTCGTTGTCCTCCATCCGTTGGTTCTTTTGGTACTCCCGTGTTGGGTGTGGAGCCTGATTATCTACCTAGTTATTAAAAGGCTTTTGTTTCAGCTCCATTTGATCCCTATTCCTAATGGGGAGACAACGCCACCCATTTAATCATCATAAGGGGGGAGCAGGGGGTGGCGACGACTTATATAAGCCCCCCCTTGACAGGGATTTAGGGGTAGTGCCCTTGAAGCTAAAAATAGATCAAAGTTTTCCTTGTAAAATATTGTAATTTCGTAGCCAATCTAGGTAATTCATTAGGCAAATGGTCTGATGGTAGAAGTTATGTTAATTTATGGAATTTCCCCCTAGAAGGCAACCCTCGGTTTATATGAGGGAATTGTATTGTTGTTGCATATTATTATTTTAAGCAAGAAAGAGAGAGGAGACTAATACACAACCACAATACAATTCCCTCATATCTCTCATATCTCTTCAACCTACAACATATCTCCTCTATCTCTTTAATTTTTTTCATACTATAAAAGGAAGGACTACCTATTTCTTTGTGGACATAACTTAATTTGGGTGAACGACGTATATATGTCTCTCTCTTGTTTTATGCATTTTTGTATTTTTTTTCCACAATATTTTGTGTATTTCATTTCTTCGTTAATTAATTTTCTAACAATTGGTATCAGAGCCAAAGGTTTATTTGGTTGATGAACTTGTAGGAGAGAAGGTTCCTAGTTTGAGTGAGAGAAATGGTGGAAATGGTAGGTTTAAGGTCAAGAAATTTAATAGCCAAAACTATTAGATGTGGAAGATACAAATGGAATATTATTTTTATCAGAAATATTTGTACCTACCATTCAGTGAAAAATCAAAGAAGTCAATGAGTATGACAGACACAGAATGGGAGATTATCAACAAAAAGGCACTATGAACAATACGGCTATGTCTGGTAGTGTCGGTGACATTTAACATTTTGAACTAAATTACAACAAAAGTTCTAATGATGGAATTGGCCAAACTATATGAAAAATCCTCGGCTTCATATAAGGTATTTCTTATGAAGCGTCAATTTAATATGAAGATTTTAGAAGGTAGATATGTTGTTGATCATTTAAATGAATTTAACACGGTTATCAGTTAGCTAAGTTCTCTAGGGGTAAAATTTTATGATGAATTTAGGGCTCTGTTATTTTTGTGCTCATTGCCAGAAAGTTGGAATGGCCTGGTTATGGGTATTAGTTACTCTATCTCTGGATCTATTACTTTAAAGTTTGATGATGATATTGGTGCCATCCTTGGAGAGGAAATGTGACGAAAAAGCGCAGATGAGACACCATGTAATGCTTTGACTGCAAAGACTATGGGAAGAAAAATGGGAAAAGGAAGGACCCTAGGAAATTGCAGTAAGTCAAGAAAAGGTAGACCCAAATCTAAATCAGGGATAATGTGCTATGTTAGGGTGATATATTATAGGGATCTTAGTCATTTCAGTCTTTCTATGCACTAGAGGTCAATTTGTAAATTTGATTCTTGATTTCACGAGTATTATGGTTTAAAGGTGTCATTTGTCATGTCATGAAAGATTTGATCATCATGAGTTAGTTAAGGTGAGTCATGTCAGTTATAGGGAATCAAGCATGGTAATTCATGGCATATTCCAACCATTTCAACAAATACCACTTGATTTTGAAATAGATCATCATTAACATAAAGGAAGGCTCTAAAGGTGGATGGAATTTTAAAAAGTGCACTTGGCTCTCCTTTTCACTCATTCAAAACTCATTCTTTGCTCTCAAAATGTGTTGGAGGCTACCAAAGGAACGTTGTTGTCTACCATTGGAGTTTGTTGTGTAATTGAGGGTCTTGTTGCGTAACTAAGAGTCTTGCTGCAAATTTCAAGAGGTCATCAATCCAGTTACGAGTAAGTACTTTTCCCACTTCTCTGAGCTTATTGATGTTTTAGAGGACCTAATATACCATAGCAAGTTGATCAGAAGCCTCGAGAATCCCTCCAACCATCAATAACTATGATTGTTGTGTTTTATGTTGTGAAAGCCCTTGCTCCCTACCAATGTGCATGAAACTCATTCCTTTGTTGCATTCAATGTTTCTTTGAACCCTACATATCTCTATTTGGAACTTCAGTTGAGTATCATTGATCATCCCCTTGTTTGGTTGCCTCTCTCAAAGAACCCTAGTCATAACCTTTGCTCATCTTCCTTGTCTCCAATCTGCTGCAAAGTTTATCTTTGAAAGCCACCTTACATCGTTATGAAGAAGATTCTAAATCATTCACATATAATGATGGATACCCTAGAGATGAAGAAGAAGGTCAAGGGAGGATTGCATAGGAAGAAGATCAAACATGGTCAAATTTTGAGAATGCAATAGGTGCTACACAAGTTTGATGTGTGTTTGCTGCAGAGGGGAGTTAGATGATCATGGGGTGTGCAATCAGTTTGAAAGTTGTTTTAGGAGTTCACAACCATTTCAGACATATTTCACACCAACCCATCAGTTTCATTTTCTCAAAGCAAGGTTGCAAGTATACAAAACTTGGAATCCTACACAAGTTATTGTGAAACTATCAAAAGAATTAGGGTTTAATTAAAAATCAAAATTTTGTCATTATTTTTATTTGTGGGAACTTAAAATAGGTTTACAAGCGTGACAAGATCATCGGTCATCCTTTTTTTCTCAACCAAAGTTCGAGCATGTGATTAAAGCATTGCAAAGACAACACGCTCCGCGAGTGTGTTTCACAACTACATTTTCACCATATTACTCAAAACTTGTACCCATTTTCCCTTAAATTTTCACAATAAATGCATGGGGGGTGATATGAATAAACTCATTTAATTTCAACACAAAATCCTTCACGGTTTTCGAGAAACAAGCTATTATCACCTACAACCATTTTCGGATTTTCCCGAGATCCGCGAGTTTTATTTGGATAAAATATTTGTGGAGATGAAGTATCATGATAGTAAATTTATTTAAAAAATTTAGCTCCATCAGACTCACCGTTTGGGATATATTCACAGAATACAATCTGTTGTGCAAGTTGTTGTGAAACTGGAAGATATGTTGTGTTCTTAGATAATCAACAGTTTGACCAATGAATTCAACTGCAAAACTTCTACATATGGTTTTTATGACTATGATAGTTGTTCTTACCAATTTATACATTCATGAATCATATTTTGGGATTGATTTAATGCATGTTGTTCAAAAAATCTCATGTAATTAATGAGTCAAAATAGTTTTCTAGTTTTTAAGGAAGTAGTTTGTTATCATTTCTATTTTGATATAATCAGTTTTATCTATTGGGGGAATAAGTGGATTTCGAACCCCTTTGACTTAGGAAGAGCATATTGTATACAGTTCATGAATATAAATGTAGAAAGAGTTGGTGAGTGTGTGAAAGAGAAGTTTGGTATTTTGTACTCTCTATCAAACTTTCAGTGAATAATAGAAGGTCGAAGTAGCTTGTTACAGGAATTGTCGTGTTAGTCTCTATGATGATGTGCTTCTCGGTGATGTAAGTTTCTTGTTTGAATAATTATTCCATGAAAGTATGTCTTCTTAAAGAGAGAATCCATACAAGTGAGTCAAATTAAAATATTTATGGAATACTTGTTCAAAGTTATTTAAACCCAACGTTTTAGACTTCTATGTAAGATATTTCTCCTGATTCAATAGTGTTTTTCCTCTTAAATGACATGTTAAACTCATCCTTTAGTAGATGCTTTATATGTAATTTTTCCATTGTTCTGCTGTTGAGCCCTCCTATAATGAAGTTTATCAAACATTAGAAGGACTACATACGTTTCTCCTAGCTACAAGGGATCTCAATTATCCCACCTATCCATTGAAAACCATAAATTGAGACTGACTCCATTCCAAATGGATTTGTCTCCTCACATCTACCTACAAAACACTGAAGTCAACTTGTTCTTTTGATGCTCATTACTAGCCTAAGATTGGAAATCATTTAGTCATCTAATTGATTGAGAAAACCTTTGTGAGAGATCCCTATCCAAGTCTAGAAGGGCTAGATTCTAGCTTAAAAGTGGTTTGTGGTTACCTTTTTAATACTTTCTCAACCTAAAGGAAATTATAGAGTGCTAACATTTTGGTGTTGTTGCTAAGGAACAAAAGGTTTCATCTTCTCCTGGAAAGATCATCAAAGTTTTAAATCTGATTGTTAATGATGGACAACAATCAGACACAAGGAGGTTGTATCATTCACCTGGAAATTCCAACCAATGTTACATTTAGATTCAAAGATTAGTTGAAAGAGAGATGGAAGGATATTTTCGAAAGACCAAGTAACAAAGTTTTAGTTTTTTGCAAGAAATATTATTATTTTTCGTCAAATTCCTCTTGTCCTTTGTTGAACATGTCAACACAATTTTCCTTTACTTGTCATATTCTAATGTTGACCATAAGTCTGCACTTGATCCTTCCTCTTTTATAATTGTAAAGGCAATTTCTTTTCATTTCACTTTTTGATGTTAAAAAGGATTTCAATGATGAATATGACCAGTTTTATGAACCCCATGTGACCCAATCCACTGTCATACCCCTTATATCAAATCATATACCTTAAAAGTTTCAAGAGAGATATAAGATCCTCAATTACCTCTTGTCCTCCATGAGTTTCCTGTAAAGCACTATAAGTCTTTTCCTATGTTTAACGGACAATTTGACAAGATTTTAGCTGAAAAACAAATCCAAGGTTTTGAACACTTCCTTGACCTCTTTGATGTTGAACAAGATGATGTATGTATGAAAGATTTTTCACAATCATTGCAAGGAGAGGCTAAGATATGGTTTAGAAGTCTACCAGCTAGGATTATTCCTAATTTCTAGCAGTTTGATCACACTTTCCTTGAAAGATGGGAGGTGAAGAAAAGCCCTTTCCATATTCTAGCTGAATATGAAAGTCTGAGGCATCTAGAATATGGAAGAAAACCTACTGGCCAAAAAGTCCAATACGAAGGTTGAAAGGAGGGGAGGTGTAAGGAGGAGCCATCAATATTATTAGATAAGTTGGATACTTAGGTGAAAACAATTGAAAAGGTGATGGAAAGGATGACCTTGGGAGACAAATTTGTTGCCGGAGAATAAAAGAACCTAGGAAATTAGTAGTAGGTAAGACATCCTTTCCAAGCAAATTTTGCAGAAGAAGGATAGGTTGTTGGCTCAAACAGTTTTGTTGCTAATTCATGTCACCATGAGCTAGAAATTTTTTTGTTACATATTTAGTTGAATACAATCATGAAGAGTAACCAGCAACATGTTATCAATAAGAGAATGTTCAGTTATAGAGCTTATATAAAACAGTGAGCCTATCTGTGTCGGTTATGATAACAATGAAGAACATGAAGAAAATACTGAATCAAGTGAAGAAGCTTTTCCCTTGTGTTTTGCTTCATTTCAATTACTTAAGGAGAAATTTCATAATGTTATAAGTCAGTAGTCTCATAGTCTTTACATCGAACATGAGGAAAACAATGAGTTTGCTAATGGAAACCATATACCCTTATCTTTTGCTTCATTTGAAGTGTTGAAAGAAAATTTTAAGATTACTAATGAAGTAGGGAAGCAAGTTGGCAACAATATAAATTGGCATCAACCTTCTCATGGATTTTACGACCCTGCTACTTGTTATACGAGAGACTTTTTCAGTTCAAAATCACAGCCATTAAGTAACCATGGGATTGAAGGTGCATTTGGAGGGTTGAATCATGAATAACACTGTGAGTTAATTCAAGGTAGTTCTGTGCCATTTAGTTTTGCTTCTTTTGAGTTCCTCAATAAACATTTTAAAACTATCGTCGAAGAAAAGAATGGTGAGCCTATGAAAGAGCATATAGTCTTAGTCTCATTAGAAATAATACACAATAAATTGCAGCAATATTCTTAGGTTTTCAATGTTCCAATAACTAGTTATTTGGATGGTTTCTGCAGTAAAACATTTCCTCCTTTATCTAGCTACGATCCTGAAAATGGGGGTGATGAAAACTTAGTTTGACAAGCAACATCACTTTTTTTTTCCAACAGGGGTTCCATTACAAAAGTCAAATGAAGGTTTGTAGCCCTATCATGATAGCTATAAGATGAAATTGCATCAAAGAAATGATGCATATAAAGGTTTCTATTCATGGTATGTCAAAGTTGAATTTGTTTGCAAGTTTTTACTGGAGTTGTCATTCAGTATGTTTTTTATTTTTCTTGTGAACAATTGCATGTAGAGAATTCAACCAGTGGATAAAGTGCTTAAGTGGTTACACTGGTTCTTTGAATTCACTAAATCAAGTAGTTTGTAGATTAGTTAGAGTGGGTAGGTGTGATGAATAAGCTCAACTTTGAGCATTCTTTTCATTTTTAGTTTGTAGCAGAGTTTTTGGTTCTCAGTGTACAATTTAGGTTTCAGTTTGAAGAATGGATTTGATTTCAGTTGCGATGGTTTTGGAGTAGGAATAAGTTTTAGGAACCCTAATTTGGCGTTGCCGCTAGGGAACGAAAGAATTCATCTTCTCTGGGAAAGATCATCAAATTTTTAGATCTAATTTTTGATGGTGGAAAATAGTCAGACACAAGGAGATTGTACCATTCACTTGGCGATTCCAATCAATGTTACATTCAAATTCAAAGCTTAGTTGACAAAGAGATGGAGGGATATTTCAGAAAGACCAAGTATCAAAGCTTTAGTTTTTTGCAAGAAATGTTATTCTTTTTCCTCAGATACCTCTTGTCCTTTATTGAACATGTTAAATTTTTTTTCCTTTACTTGTCATATTCTACTGATGACCATAAGTCTGTAATTGATCCTTCCTCTTTTAAAATTGCAAAGACATCTTCTTTTCATTTCACTTTTGATGTTGAAAAGGATTCCAATGATGAATATGATAAATAGGTTCATGTGACCCAAGCCACTTTCATACCCCGTATATCAAATCATATACCTTCCAAGTTTCAAAAGGGATATAAACCCCTCAATTACCTCTTCTCCTCCATGAATTTTCAATAAAGAACTATAATTATCTTCATATGTTTGACGGAGGATTTGACAAGATTTCATCTGAAAATCACAACCAAGGTTTTGAACATTCCTTTGACCTTTTCAAAGTTGAAAATATGAATTATGTATGAGAGATCTTGCTCAATCAATGCAAGAAGAGGCTAAGAGATGGTTTAGAAGTCTTCCAGTTGGGAGTATTCCTAATTTCCAACAGTTTGAGCACACTTTCCTTGACATATGGGAGGTTAAGAAAAACCCTTTCCATATTCTAGATAAATATGAGAGCTTAAAGAGGCATCTGGGTGAGATAGTTTAGGAGTTTACAGCTCGCTTTAATAAGGTCTATAACTCAATACTTGCTGATATAAACCCCCCCCAGGGTTGGTTATACTTCATTACTCTGATGGCCTTGATGTTGATCTTGTTTATGAGCTCAAGGAGAGGAATCCATCCACTTTAGAGGATATACAGAAAATTGTTGTAAGTGTGGAAGCAAACCTACTGGCCAAAATGTCCAAGATGAAGGTTGAAAGGAGGGGAGGTGTAAAGGAGGTGCCATCAACCTCATTAGGTATAAAGCTGGATACTTTGGTGAAAAAAATAGAAAATATGATGCAAAGGATTACTTTAGGAGACAAAGTTGTTGTTGGAGAACAAAAGAACATAGGAAATCAATGACAGATAAGACATCCTTTCCAAGTAAATTTTGCAGAAGAAGGAGAAGTTACTGGCTCAAACTGTTTCAATGCTGATTCATGTCACCATGAGCTAGAAATTGATTGTTTTATATTCACTTGAAGGCAATCATGAAAAGAATCCAATGGCACATTCTCAACAAGAGAATGTTCAGTTACCACAACTTATACAAAGAAGTTAGCCTACCCCTATCAGTTATGATAACAATGAAGAACATGAAGAAAATACTGAATCGGGTGAAGAAAATTTTCCCTGGTGTGCTTCATTTCAATTACTTAAGGAGAAATTTCATAGTGTTATATGTCAACAATCTCATAGTCTTGACATCGAACATGTGGAGAATAATGAGTTTGTTGATGGAAACTCTCTACCTTAGTTGTTTCTTCATTTGAACTGTTGAAAGAAAATTATAAGATTACTAATGACATTGGAAAGGAAGTTGACAACAACATAAATTTGCAGCAACTTTCTCATGGATTTGATGACCCTGTTACTTGTTATATGGAAGACTTTTTGAGTTCCAAATCACAACCATTGAGTAACCATGAGATTGAAGATGTAGTTGGAGGGTTGAAACATGAAGAGCATTGTGAATTAATTTAAGGTAGTTATGTTCCATTTAGTTTTTCTTCTTTTGAGCTCAAGAAATATTTTAAAACTATCACTAAAGAAAAGGTTGGTGAGCCTATGAAATATCATATAGTGTCATCGGAAATAATACATAATAAATTGCAACAGTCTTCTCAGGTTTTCAATGATCCAATAGCTAGTTGTTTGGATGGTTTATGCAGTCAAAATTATCCTCCTTTAGATAACCATGATCTTGAAAATAGGGTTGATAAAGGCTTAATTTGACAGCGAACATCATTTTTTTTTCTAGGAGGGTTTCCATTACAAAATTCAAATGAAGGTTCATAGCCCTATCATGACAATTATAAGATGAAATTGCATGAAAGAAAGGATGTAGATAAAGGTTTGTATTCATGGTAGGTAGACCACCCAGAGCAGAATTATAATATGTTGGATAACTTGAACTTTAGTGTTCATTCATTTGAGGATCTTTTTTCAGCATTCTTGGAGTCAACAAGTGGGCCTAAGTTCTTAAATTCTGTCAAAGTTGATTTTTTTTGCAATTTTTTATTGGAGTTTCCATTCAATGGGTTTTATATTTTTCTTGTGAACAAGTACATGTTAAGAATTCAACTAGTGGATAAAGTTCTTGCATGGTTACACTAGTTGTTTGAATTCACTAAATCAAGTAGATTTTATATCAATTAGAGTGGGTAGATGTGATGAATAAACTCAGAACTCTGAGCATTCTTTTCATTTTTAGTTCCTAGTGTACAATTTAGGTTTTAATTTGAAGAATGGATTTAGGTT
Organism: Pinus taeda; assembly: GCA_000404065.3. Taxonomy (NCBI): domain Eukaryota; kingdom Viridiplantae; phylum Streptophyta; class Pinopsida; order Pinales; family Pinaceae; genus Pinus; species Pinus taeda. The sequence goes on from APFE030878352.1 coordinate 132,797, forward strand.
TAGTTGTGATGGTTTTGGAGTAGGAACAAGTTGTAGGAACCCTAAATTTTTCTACTTTAGATGCATGGGGATGAGATGAATAAACTCAGTTAATTTAAGCCCAAAATGCCTCACATTTTTCGAGAAACGAGAAACTGTCACGTACAACCATTTTTTGGATTTTATCGAGATCCGTGAGTCAGATTTGGCTCAAAATTGTTGTGGAGATGAAGTATGATGATAGTAACTTTATTTAAAAATTTCATTTCCATCCTACTCACCGTTTGGGATATATTCATAAAATATAGTATGTTGCGCAAATTGTTGTGAAAATGGTAGATATGTTGCGTTTTTAGACAACCAACCTTTCGACCGATGAATCTGACTCCAAAACTTTTACATATGGTTTTTATGACTATGACAGTTGTTATTACTATTTTAGACATTCAATAGTCATCTTCTGTGAGTGATTTAATGCATTTTATTCCAAAAATCTCATGTAATTAATGAGTGAAAACAATTTTTTGTTTTTTAGTGAAGTAGTTTGTAATCATTTCTAGTTTGATGTAATTAGTTTTATCTATTGGTGGAATAGGTGGATTGAGACCCCTATTGAATTAGGAAGATAGTGTTTTATATAATTCATGAATATGAATATAGAAATATTTGGTGAGTGTGTGAAAGAGAAGTTTGGTATTTTGTACTCTCTATCAAATTTTTAGTGAATAGTAGAATACTTAAGTGACTTGTTACAAGAATCCGCGTGTTAATATCTATGATAGTGCACTTCTCTGTGATGTAAGTTTATTTTTTGAATCATTATGACATGAAAGTTGTCTTCTTTTTTAGATAAACAAATAAATATCTTAGAATTCACTATTGTGGTGCTATGTTTTTAGTTCACTAAACAATTTGTGTTTTTCCTCTTAAATCACATGTGAAACTCATCCTTTAGTAGGTGATTTATATTTCATTTGTCCATTATTATGTTGCTCACCACCTCCCGGCCCCCACCCCCTACAATGAACTTGATCAAACATGATAAGGACTACCTATATTTCTCCTACTGCAAGAGCTCTTCATTATCCCACCTATTCACTTAAAACCATAAATTGAGAGTGACTACATTCCCAATGGATTTGTCTCCTCACACCTGTCAAAAAAGCACTGAAATCAACTTGTTCTTTTGATCATCATAACTAGCCTAAGATCATAGATCATTCAGTCATCTAATTGACTAAGAAAGCCTAGTGAGAGAGCCCCCTCCAATGTTAGAAGGGTTATATTCTAGCCTAAAATTAGTATGTGGTTACCTTTGTGATAACATGCTAGAAATGTGGGAAGAGAGGACACCTAAATAAACACTATAAATCTCAAAAAGGAAAAGAAGGATATGGACAACAAGAGAAAAATAATGAAAATAACATGATAGGTGATGTGGTGCAAGATGTTTTGAATCTTTCATTAGAAAATATTATTGATTCATGGGTGCTTGATTCAGGGGCTTCATTCCATGATACACCTGATAGGAAACATTTTCATGACTATGTTCACGGAGGCTTTAGACATGTTCATTTGGGTAATGATAAACCCTATAAAATAATTGGAATGGGTAAGGTTTTTATAAAGGAACAAAATGGAAACCAATGGCTATGGAAGGAGGTATGGAAAGTTCCAGATTTGAAGAAAATATAATTTCAATAGGGCAGTTAGGAGGTGAAGGTTTTGTAACTACTTTTACAGATAAAACCTAGAAGGTCACTAAAGGATCCCTAGTAATATCAAAAGGAGGAAAGGTTGGTACATTGTATTTATGCAATACCATTTCTAATTATGTTAACACTTTAACTTCCACGGGATAAGATATGATATTGTGGCATCGTAGGCTTGGGAACATGAGTGAGAAAGGGATGTAGATTCTTTACTCACGAAATTTGTTGCCAGGTTTCAAGCATGTTGATTTTGTTTTTTGTGAAAATTATGTTTACGGAAAAAAAAGGGAGTCAAATTTATCAGAGTTGGAAAGGAAAAGAAGAGCGAAAAAATAGAGGTTGTGCATACAGATGTATGGGGACCTGTTCAGGTATCATCTCTTGGTGGCTCTCACTATTATGTTACTTTTATTGATTATGCAACTAGAAAAACCTGGATTTGTTGTATTCAAAATAAATCTAATGTATTTGATACTTTCAAGAAATGGAAAGATTTGATTGAGAATGAGAAAGAACATAAATTGAAGCGTTGGATTAGACAATGGAGGTGAATACTGCAAAAAATAGTTTGATAACTATTGCACAGAGCATGGAATCCATAAGGAGAGGATAGTTCTAGGAACAACATGGGAAAATGGTGTGTCAGGAAGGAAGAACAGGACAATCATGGAGCTTGCAAGGTCCATAAGATATCATGTAGGATTTCCCTTACAATTTTGGGTAGATGTTGTAGATATTGCTATTTATCTAATAAATAGCAGTGCACCACATGGTATGTGTTTACTGTAGGTGGAACAACTACATGTTGGATTTTAAAGTTGAAATTTTTTTATGTACTTTCAACAATGGAATCAAAGTATGTTGCTACTACAGAGGCTAGTAAACAAATGATTTGGTTAGAAAGGTTTATGGATGAGTTGGGAAAGAAATAGGAGATGGGAAGGTCGTTGATTCGGTGCATCATTGGATGTGCTCTAAGCCTCAAATTTTGTAGAGAGGCTTGGGTACAGGCATTCCAAAGAACCCAGAAAGAATTTTGGGAAATTCCACCCAGAAGTGATTTTATTAAAATAATTAATATTTTTAATGGGGTTCCTAAGTCTAAACTTAGGGAAATTTAAATATTAATGGGTATTAATCTAATCAGGGGTGAAACTTCTAGAAAAATCCACGGATCAAGCCAAAACAATCTGAGCCTTTGATTATGTTTTAATCTAGGTGGTCAGTTGTCTAATAGGAAGATATAAGAAGGGGCTTGCGGTTCATTTGGAAAACAGAGAGAGAGAGAGAGAGAGAGAGAGAGAGAGAATCAATTTTCCAAAGTGAGAAGTTATCGAGAGGAAAAATTGATTGAGGAAATCTCTTGTAGTTGAGGGGCAGGGATAGAAGCTGCCATAGAGAGATATTCTCAGCCGGAGAAACATCAGTAGAGAGAGGCAGTAAGTGATCTAGAAGCCTTGATGTAAAGGCTGGCGTAGGGCTAGAAGGGCCACATAGAAGTGATGCAAAGGTAGAGAGAGAAAGTCAAAAATCAAAGCAGAGGGAGTGCATAAGGAAACCTAGGATTTATGCAATAGGGAGAAAGAGGGAGTTTCTCGACAATGTGTGGAAGATATGGAAACCAGTGGCTTGAAGGATTAGGATAGGTTGGATGAGGATTCCAACTATGCCATCCAGAAGGCTAGGATGACTTTCCTTCTAGATCAGCGTGCCCTCAAGTTGTATGTTGATAATGTGGTAGCTGTCCCGGTGGATGTAAATTTGTTGAATAGGTACAGAGTTGTGATGGCTAAGCTGAAGAGGATGATCTTGGATGGATTCAAGGATCACATGTTGTCCCACGGTACAAGCAAATGGACCGCTAAGTAGATGTGGGATGCCTTGTCCACATTGTGTCAGGGAACTTCTAAGCAATGAAAGATGTACTTAGAGAAGAAGCTGAGATCTGCTCAAATGCAGAAGGGATAACATGTGGATCTATTCCTCATGAAATTGAAGGAGACTCGTTATGATCTTTCAGTTGCTGAACATACACCTCAAGATTCAGAGTTAGTGATCTTGGCTCTAAATTTCGTCTCAGATGAGTGGAAAATATTTGTCCACGGTATCCTAGGTAGAGAATAATTGCCAAATAGGGACGAGATGTGGGAAACTCTAAAACAAGAAGAGCTGAGGAGAGACATGCTCAAGGTCAAACTTGATGAGAGAAGCAACAATAGTGAGTTGAAGCCCAAAGTAGAGGAGGAGGATAACACAAACCTTACATCGAAGGGACAACAGTGGCAACAAAGATGAAATAAGGATGTCTCCAAGGTGAAGTTCTTCAGATGTGGCGAGATTGACCACTATGCATCCCAAAATACTTTTAAGAAAAAGGATAAGGATGAGAAGCATGATCCTAAGGTTGCACCATGGAGATAGAACAGGAGGCGGAGTTCTCCATGACATCCAAAATACCTCCAGGAGGGAGGTGGGCTTATATAGAACTGTAGTTGGATAGAGAAACAGATGGGAAGGATCCTTGAGGAGCCCACCACATGGATCATCACCTTCCTATGGGAGCCCATGATTAGTAGTAGTGGGATGGTGGAGATTTCAGCTGGTGCCGTGGAGTGTTGATTCAATAGATGCAGTGGTTAGTAGCACCAAAATGTGAGCACCACAGAGCAGAGAGGTAGCAGTGCAAGGAGGTAAAGTGCAGAACTTCAGTAGTGCAGTGGCTTTAGAAGAGAGCATGGGACTAGTAGCAGTAAGGATTTGAGCACCAAGGTGTATCCACTAGATACTTGTCTAGTTTTGGGTGTTTTCAGTTGCTTCTCTCAGCAACTGAGTTGCAGTGTTAACAGTGGCAGTGCTAGTAGCATAACGGATGCAACATTTGAGAGGGAGTTGTAGTATAGATGTAGAATTGGCAGTGGAAATGTCAAAGGAAGTATTATAGTAGCAAAAGTGTAGTAGTTGGTGGACAGGAGGTCATACATCAGCAATGTAGATAGCAGTATATAGTAGTAGTGGATTGCTACAGGACATTCCTCGCTAAGAGGTAGTGTTGATTTGGGATAGCATCGGATGTGATCTAAGCCTTAAATTTTGTAGCGAGGCTTGGGCACAGGGATTCCAAAGAACCCAGAAAGTGTTTTGGGAAATTCCACCCATAAGTGATTTTATTAAAATAATTAATATTTTTAATGGGGTTCCTATGTCTAAAATTAGGAAGATTAAAATATTAATGGATATTGATCTAATTAGTCATGAAACTTCTAGAAAGAGCCACGGATCAAGCCAAAACGATTTGATCCTTTAATTATGTTTTAATCTAGGTCATTGGTTGTTGATTAGGAAGATATAAGAAGGGCCTTGAGGGTCATTTGGAAAACACACAGAGAGATAGGGAAAATTGATTTTCTGAAGTGAGAAGTTCTAAGGAGGAAAAATTGAATGAGGAAATATCTTGCAGTTGAGGGGCAAGGGTAGTAGCTTTCAGAGAGAGGGATTCTCAGCCAGAGATACATCAAACGAGAGAGGTAGTAAATGATCTAGAAGCCTTGATGCAGAGGCTGACGTAAGGCTAGAAGGGCCACTCAGAAGTGATGCAGAGGCAGAGAGAGAAAGTCAAAAATCAGAGGAGAGGGTTAGTTTCAGCAGCCAAAAACTGAGACATGAGACTGGGAGGCCAAGAGTAGTGACTTGGCTATTGACTGAATTCCTAGCTGGGTGATGTAGTGCCTGGGAGGGTTGATGCTGGGACAACGTAGAGATAGCACAGTGCATGCCAGGGGAAGTTGATCTAGCAGCAGGATCAACCAGGATTTCTCAGTGATTGTGTGAGCTAAAACTCACAAAGCTTATGCCAGTATTTATATCTGTCACTAAATAACCCTGTGAGGTATTTAGTGATGTATTCAGATTTTGTTACTGCTTAATAATAATAAACCCTGACAGCTGCTACACCGGTCTTCCAACATTGGGTTTTTTCGAGGAATTTTTGTCCAAAAATCACTGTGTCCTATGTGCTTCTATTGTCCTTGCTCAGTTTCTATGTTTCAGAGTCATATTTAATTGGAGTAGGCTACTTCAATAATTTTCTTTGATATTTCATGAAGAAATCTAGAATAAGTTTGTAACTTAATTTACAATCTAGGAGAATTAGATTCAGCTAGTTGGAGTAGGATTCGTGAGATTGTTAGATCTAGGAATTTTCACAAAGGTTATACAATGATATCCAGAGTGCAATTCATCTTGCAAATAACTCAATGTTTCATTCCAAGGCTCAACATATATAACTCAAGTACCATTTCATATAGTAAATGTTGGAAGATGTATAGTTGAAGTTGTAAGAGGTACACATTAGAGAGAATCTTGCAGACATGTTAAAAAAAGTTGTAACCAGGGAGAAAATGAGATCCTCCTTTGTTTCAATTGGCCTTCAAGTATGATGATGAGGATGAGAAACAACTAGGTCCAAAGTGGAATCATTGTCCAACAAATGAAGCAGCAGTGGCGTTGCTATAAGTAGACTCTGTTATGCAACCATCTTACAAAAAGATAGACCGACGACTTAAAAATTATCCTCTTTGAGATGGAAACATCCTTTACATTAAATAAATGAGCAATTATTGGATGATACAAATGAAAGGACCTCCTTGGTATATATAGGAGTCTAAGGGGTCACAATATAATCAGAGCCTACATAACAATAGTAACAATAGTGGGCTTCTATGGGGCACAAAAATAACAATATGGGGGCTATGTGGGTAAAAAAATAACAATAGAGGGCTACACTAACAATAAAAATAAGGGGGATACACTAGTATTATAGGGACCTAATAGTCTCTAAGTGGGAGATTATTGGGTTTGGAGCCTGATTATCTTCCTGATTGTTCTGAGTTTTTTTTTTCAACCGCATTAGATCCATGTTCGCGACGAAGCCACAAAACCTCCTACTTATTTATCGTCATGGGGGTCCAAGGGGGGACGAAGATGAATTTTATGAGCCCCTTGGTGGGGCTTCGGGGGCAGTGCCCCTGAAGCTAAAAAAAGATGAAAAATTGCCTTGTCAAATATTGTAATTTCGTAGTCAATCCAGGCCGATCATTAGGAAAATGATATGATGGTAGAATTCATGTTGATTTAAGGTTTTTTTTCCTTAGAAGAAAAACCTCAGATTATATGATGGAATTTTATTGTGAATGTATATTATTATTTTAAGAAAGAAAGAGAGAGGATACTATCTAAGAGCAAAGAGAAAATTACAATGGATCTATTGTAGGTTGTATCTCTTCATTTTGTTGGATAATATAAAAGGAAGGACTAGTTATTTCTCTGTTTACGTAGCCCAAATTCGGTGAACCACTTATATGTGTGTCTCTCTTGTTTTACGCATTTCTGTATTTGTGTTTCCACAATATTTTCTGTGTTTCATTAATCCGTTAATTAATTTTCTAACATCTTGATTGTGATTCGTTTGATCCACCTGTTTCAATCATTTCTTCTAATGTTCACGAGGATCAAATTTAGGATGGATTTAGTGTTAGCCAACAAAATTGTGATATCATTTATGATGATTATGTGTGGGATTCTATTTCTGAAGAAGAATTTGTGATCCAAGTTAATGCTTTTCCTTTTTCTCCTCTCCCTCATTATTCTAATAGCTTCCACGATTCTGTCATACATGTTGTATCTATCGAAGATTCAGTTTCTCACGCTCTTAATTTTGATCATACTCGAGACTTGTGGGATGTCATTTTTACATTTGCACATGAAGAGGAAAATTCTTCTCTTCTTGATCCCTCCAATCCATCATCTATTTATTGTGAATAAACAAAGAGTGAATTTTTTTTCTTTCAATCTCCCCCTCTCTATGACTCATCAGATCATGACAATGCCTTGCCTCCTAATGATGGTATTTATGATCATCTCTGTTGTGATCTATTCATCGACTCATTTGGTCACGACTCTATGTTTTCTACTATTGATGTTTCTAAGCCACTAGTTTTCAATGATCTACCTTATGATGTCTTGGAACTATTGCAAGCTATCAAGACACTTCATCCCATGCTGATGGTTATGTCAACTTCTCGTAGTCTTGATACTAGTTCCAACCATGATCAGGATAGTACTTTATCTCTCAGGAATCCACATCAGTTGATTGTGCATATTTATAATCACTATTACACATTTTTCACATTGTCCATATGTTTTTCATGATCTTATTGCTCAATCATTGGAGGAATCATACTTGGCGAGCCCATTAGTGAAACACAAGTTCTCCACTTTCTTTTTGTTTTCCAAGTTTGGAATTTTAGAATAATGTTTTTGCATGTCACCTTGTTGCAATGTGTACGAACAAAATCATGCATTCACAAAATGTTTCGTATATGCTTTCCTGATGTATTTTGTTTCCTGCATATTCAATCTTCGAATGTTGCAGCCTGTTGCAATACATCTTTCTTCTATCATGTTATTCTTGAATATCTCTCTTTCTTTTGATACCCTCACCTTCTCAAGCTAGAAAACTCTTTGGTGGTTACATTGGAAGTTTCATTTTACGTGATCCTAGCATTTTCTCAGCTAGTTTAGGAGTAGGGGTAATTTTTTTTTTCTTGATTTTTTTTTTTGTTTTGATTTCCTTTCCACCCTACCCTTTCTTTTCTGTTGCAAATATCTTTCACATGAGATAGTGTTTGGTTTCCAAAGAAAGCATGATGTAGTTCAAGAGGAAATTGTGCTACTATCGTAACTTGGTTATTTATTTATTCCCTCTCTTTGCATCGATTTTTCATCTTTTAGTCGATGACACATTGATGGAAATTACATTCTTTCTTGGAGAGAACCATAGAGGAATCATGATGCTTGAATCTATAACTAATACAGCTTATGCTAATCGGTTATAATGATTGGTTGATTATGCCTTGTCAACTAAGTCGAGTAGAGTAAGAGGGGAAGAAAATTTAGCAAGTGAACTATATTTCACAGGTGTATAAATATCCTTCTCTAATGTGACAACCTCCTCTGCTCTCAATAAGTCAGGATCCCTCTTCCACCTGATGAAATCAATAAGTTCCTAAGCAAATTTTTATGAATAAAATGAAAAAAAAGGGGTGAAAGAAGAGAAATGCTTCTACCACAAGGAGGTGAAGAAAGAAACTCCGTCGGGGTAGTTTCTAGGCTTGTTGGAAGCGAAGGAATGTTTATGTCCCTGAAGTGACTTCATCAGGGTACTTTCTAGGCCTAGTGGCAATGAAGCAACACCAGAGATCAAAACCGAGACTCTGACAATCATTTTTACTTGCATATCCATATACTCCCACCCACAATTAAAACAACTGAGTTTGACTTGTCTTTGATAGTGTACCACCGATGAAGAGAATTGTAGGGACTATACCTTTAACTCAATCTAAGTAAATAAGCTATGGTGATCAATGAAATGAATAATTCTTCCTGAAGAGTTAGACCCGATTTACATGATTTAAGACACTTACAGAGAGTTGGAGTTCTACCAGTGCGTCACCAAGTGTTGTAGCTAATACAACCACCCTCCAAATTTTTTCCCATGCTTAGATATTAGAGCCTCCCTTTTATCCACAGGAGGTCATCATTCACTATCGTCAAATATTCAAGCTATGTTAAATATTTATCATTCATGTAGTGTTTTTGATGTCTTGTTTTTATCTTGATCTGGTACTTTTCAAACACAAGCCATCTCTTGCCTTGACTTTGTAGCTTTATCAGTCTTCCCTTTAGAAATTGCACAAACTTGGAAGGCACGCTAGCCTTAAGGATTTGAATTACACAATACAGAGAGGCAAGCCAACCTTGAGCTCAGAAACTGTTCAATCCTAAAAGGAAGGCTAGCCTTGAGCTCACAAATTACGCAAAATCTTCCCATACCCTCGAAAACCGCATAATTCACTTAGCTAGGGAATTGCCCAGTCCCTTTTGTTTGAGAGTTGTGCAATACTTCTTGGCAGTGTGAAGGGTTGGTTTTTTAGAATAAACGAAAAAAAATAAAAAAGAAAATAAGGAGTGGATAATTAGTTTCCCAAAGAGTGGCACAATTTTCAAATTTTCACTTTCTGCCAAGTGTCACTTTTTCCTTGATTTTAGGCATGCGCATCACAAACCTTATCCTAGCATAGATCTATATAATAGACACCCCTAGAGCTCATTTTCACATTCGATCTTGGAGCTCTAGCCTTCCCAAGGAGATCAAGGAGCCTTTAATGGAGTTTGTGATACTTTTTTGGGTGAGCTATTCTTTTGTTGTATTTTGTCCCTTTTTTGGTACTTTTTGCTGTTTGGCTTCTTTAAGTGTTGCTAAGCACTCTTACTTTCACTCTCACTCATATCTTCCACTTTTCCATCGCCTTCCCGGATAGATCTTCCCTTTACTTGGCCATTAGTTTCCATGTTCAATTGCACATTTCACAACTCCAAGGATCAAACCTCATGCTTGGCCTCTAAGACTGTGGAATGCACAGGCCCTGGCTTGCTCAACTAGGCATTGTGCAGTTCCAGGGCTTAATCCCCATCCTTGGCCACTGAGACTACACAATTCATAGTCTCTCCTGTAGTCTGCCCACGCTGAGACTACCCATTGCACAGTCTCAAGCCTCAAGCCTCTCCCTTGACTACTGAGACTATGTAATGCACAGTTCATGAGGCTAGTCTTTGCCCTCAATCTAGGAATTTCACAACTTTCCCTCTCAGTCTTTTGGTTGTTTCCATGATATTTTGCAAGTTATTTTTCTTGAGCTAACTTATGATTTCCATGAGTGCATTTCTCTCCTACAAGTATTGCCTTTTTTTAGCACTTCCCTTGATCAGTTACTATCACTATGGCTCCCAAGAGATCTATCTCAAAGAACACTACAAAAAGCAGCATTGGGGAGTAGTTGAAAATACTCCATCAAACTTGTCAATTTTCTCAGACACTTAGTTTTTTATAGAGAAAGAGTCAAAAATTACAAGGTAGAAGGTGAATGAGGTATTCTCAGCAAAAGGTTTCAAAGTAGATATTGAAGACAACAAGTGTACATCAATGTCCAAAGGTCGGGATTACACAAGAATGCATGCAAGTAGCCAGTTTTCCCATGTGCAGACATTGTCAACTAGATACTGTCACATATAGTGTAGTATACCTAGGAGGATAGGATGGGGTACAAAGGGAGGTACCCAAGGGAATAATGTAATAATGGGATGAGCCATAGTTATAAGCTAAACCCGTGGTATTAGATATATGGTATTGAGAGAACCATGGTAATGACCCATGGTATTGTATGTATGAATCATATATAGAGACTAGATACTCTCCATTGAGAGATGTCAAGGAATATTGTATTGACAAGCATATGGCTTGTGGAGTGTTCTCCTTCCTTAAGTAGTGATTGTATGGTGTTACCCTATCTTAAGGGTTTCAATATTAAAAAAGAGAAGTCTATCTATTTCTATCTTGTTATTTCTGGGCATATTTCTATTCTCACATAATTCTAGGTCACATCTATTACAAGTTGTATCATAACACTTTCTTGGGCAAAGAGGAAATATTTTTATTTTTATTTTTGCATGGATTTTTTGGGGTGGCAAGTTTGGAGATCGGATCTGACACTTCTGGTGCAAAATTTGAAGAAACAAATTGTATATTTGGATTCTTTGTGAAAAAATACCCAATTTCAAAAAACAAATTCAGCCAAATCGGATTCTGGATGAGGGAGATATTGTTGATTTAAAAATCAGTTGCGTTGCATAAACTGTTTGATGAAAATTTGTGGACGATAGATCTCTAATTAATTTTTATCGTTTTTGTGGGGAATTTTGAGAAAATAATTACATATCCGAGATCCTCTTGAAAAATTTCCCATTTAAAAAAAAAAAATCAGTTAAATCGGAGTATGAATGAGGGAGATATCACTGCTCTAAAATCATCTCTTTTTTCATAAATTTTTTGTGACGGCGGGATAGTCGCAGTGCAAATCTGAAATTCCAGTGCCTAGATTGGCATTTATATCACATGGGAAGATGAGGAATGGCTGTTCCATTTCTGAAAATGGAGCATAATAAGGATTCTGAGCAATATTATCTAACCTGTGGCCATTTTAAATTTTCGCCAAGTAAGTGATTTTTTTTCAAAACCCTCTTCATGGCTTCTAGCAAGAAATTTTTTATAGGAAAAGGTTATGGCCCTACTATTGAAGAATTACTAGAAAGAAAAAAGTCATTATGGCTAACAGGTTGGAAATATTTCATAGTGGCTCATTTTAAAGAGGAAGCAGCCACATGGTGGGAATCACTTAACAGAAAGAAGTGGTTAAACCTGCCTAATGAAGAATTTGAAAAATTATTGTTAGACAAATGGTCTCATGCTAGAAAAAAGGATAATCAGAAACATGTGGGGTTATTTTCTACTGGTATCTCCTTATTACAGGTTAATGGATGTATTCAGAAGGAGAAGATCATTGTGTCTATAAATCCTAGTTGCAAGAAAAATCTTATAAATGTTAATTTGGCAAAAAAATTGCAAGTTCCAATGAAACACATGGAAAACACGTAAGTTAATAATGAGGAGGTGCAAGCGTATAAAGATTTGAAGATTTATATGGAAAAGTATGTATTGCATTCTGATTTTTATGCTTCAGATATGGCTAATGTGGATGTTGTTTTGTGATACCCTTGGATGGAATCTGTTGGTACTATCAATAGTAATGTGCATAAGAAATTCTTGAAGCTCTAGTATAAAAAGAAGAAAATTACATTACAAGATATTTCCATCAATAAACAGGTGGAGTCTAAGGAGGCTGAAGCAGAAGATGTTCCAGGTACTAACACATCAGATGAGGAATATGTGGTTGAAGTAATACTGGAAGATAAGAAAAATTCGCAGGCACCACAACATGTACCAGATACCAATCAGGCTCCATTAGGTGGTGAATTAAAGAAAGATACAACAGTGGTTAAAACTTCAGCATATCACCACCCACATCACCCAGAAATAAAACAACAAACAAGATGGCAACAGATTAGCTACAAGGACAACAACCCCCGTACTACAGATAGAGTGATGCGAAGATCCAACCACATCACATTAACAAGGAGGAACCACCAGGATCAACTCCCATCTCAAGCGAGTGAGGCACCGGCTAGATCGAGTAACCACTTCTCTCTAGGATGGCTAGATGCACGTGCATGGTACCAATGGAATACTCTTTTGAGCAGATCTTATTATTTGTGTTCTTCTTATGTTTCAGGGATGAAACATGCTTAAGCGGGGTGGAATGTAGTATACCTAGGGGGTATATTATGGGGTACACAGGGAGCTACCCAAGGGAATAATGTACGTAGGGGGGATATTATGGGGTACAGAGGGAGGTACCCAAGGGAATAATGCAATAATGGAATGGGCCATAGTTATAAGGTAAGCTCATGGTATTAGATATATGGTATTGAGAGAACCATGTTAATGACCCATGGTATTGTATGTATGAATCATATATAGATGATAGAGAATCCCCATCGAGAGATATCAAAGAATATTGTATTGGCAAGCATATTGCTTGTGGAGCGTTCTCCTTCCTTAAGGAGTGATTGTGTGGTGTTACTGTACGTTAAGGGTTTTGATATTTAGAAAGAGAGGTTTATATATTTCTATCTTGTTATTTTTGGGCATATTTCTATTCTCATATAACTCTGGGTCAAATCTATTACATATAGATACCAAGACCATGAGTCACAGCAGTGCCAGTGAACAAAGGCTTTCCTCTTTCCCGGCGCATGACTATCATCTTATGTATCATTTACCGATGCCAGAATCGTACATGGATTCCTACTTTTATGGAGTCACCAACTACTTGAGCTCAAATGATATCATCAAAGGTTGGGTGAAAGAGCCTTCAAAATTCTGCCATACATGCAAAAAAACTTATAAGACAAGATCTCCCTGGAAGGCTTACTAGTACTTGAGAGTCTTAGATTGTTGGATCTATAGTCAAATCAATATTGAGACCCTTCTAGAAGGTTGGGAATCCTTGCTTAATAAAGTTGTGAATGAAGAAAAACCATTCAACCGATCAGATTTGTTGGCTCAACAGTTGAGAATTCATGTGACTAACGCTAAGGACCCTTCAAAGGGTAAGAAATCTAGATTCTAAATGTCGGCTTACTTGTTGGATGCAATATATGCTCAGAATTCATTTCCTAGAATGAATTAGACTTGGTTACCAAGAGAAACTGTCATGCACATTTACTGCAAGCTATTTTCAAAGTGAAACTACAAAGGAGTAATTGAAAAGCTGATTGATCACTTCCTCATTCCATTTTACAAGTTAATTTTTGGGTAATAGGCATCTTGCATGTCTCGAGAGGCAATGGAAGTAGTGTCAAAATTAGCAGATTGGTTTTCCTCATCAGATGGCACTTTCCTCAGAGTGTTTAGTGGTCATAAGTCTCCATATCTTCTATCGAGATATGCCACTAACAAATTGGTCACACAAGAAGTTGCTTATCATCTTTCCACGAGGTTATCAGGAGTTTTTCACAGGAAGAAGAAAGCACCTTGGCCAATTCTTCCTTTGAAAATCGGATTGTACGAGATCAAGAATTTGAAGGTTGTAAACATTGAAGGCAAGGAGATAGAGAAATTAACATTTGGTCATTTGGACTTCAATCTATATGATTCAAGGATAGTTTGTAAAAAAACTATCCAAGGATTCATTTTTAATGGCCAAGAGAGACATTTTACAGGCCCGAGGAGGAAGAGATGAATAATTATTACAATGCCTCCAAGTCCCTAGAACCAGTCAGCTTTTGTAGGAATATCATAGGTTACTCCTCAGAAGAAAGTTAGAATTAGAACCAGTAGAAAGGTGCAACCCAGTACGCGAAAAGGGAAAGAGGAAGCTTGTACATAGTCGAGTGGAAGAGAAAAGCTACAAGATGAAATAAAATCCAATCATCCTGAAACCATCTGTAACAATAGAAAATAGGATGTAATGGAGGAATAAGAAATAAGAACTGAAGCAGAAGGAAGAACAAGAGAATAGGATATTAGAGGAAGAAATGTGAAAACAAGGAGACATGCAGACAATATAAGAAGAAGCAACATGGAAACATGCTCAAGAACAAGAATAGAGATGACTACTAGAGGAGGAGAGAAAACACTTGCAAGAGAAGGAACTTTCTTAAGAAATTGAAGAACTCATTGTAATTCAAAACATGTTTGTGGAACTTGAGCTGCTAAGCCAAGACATTGATCTTATGGCAAGCATTTAGTAGGTCATCGTTTAGTCTTCTCCTCCTCTAACAATAGAGAAAGCTCCAAGCAAAGAAGAGGAAATTGTTCCACTTGATTATGGTTCGATCATGGATACATACAATCTAAATTAGGATGAGCTGCAGAAGAAGATTGTAGAAGTGAGAAATATTCATTCTCTAAATGATCTTACATTTCCTTCATTCATCAAAGAAAGGATGATTGTGACAGATACCAGGAGAAATACAGAAGCCATGGCCTTCGTAGGTGCTACCAAGTCAAACATAGAGTATCTCATAGCCGAGAATAGACATATGGAAAAGAAACTATAGGCTGCGAGGAAACACATTGAGAAAATCCAAGGAGAGGTCTAGAAAGAAACTCCTCCATAGGTTTATTTGGAAGAACTTATGGTGGCCATACTTTATGAAGTATCAACATTGGGAGAAACCATGCGAAGCCTTTATGAGGAGATTGTCACCATGCATAAAGCAATTGTTTGCTTGCAAGTCATGCAATAGAAGTGCAAAGATAATGGTAAAGCACTCAAGGATGTCCATAAAACCATCAATGCCATTCATGAGTGGTTAATGGAACCCAAACGGGTATCATCCGAGTTTGTAAAGGAAACAAGGCAATAGACACAATTGAAGAAAACATATGTTTGAATGATCATTTAGAGTAACAAACAATTCACCTCATTCATCGCCAACATTGAGGCCTCATATGCATGATTATACAATAGATTTGATTTCATGGAGAAATCAAACAAGATCCCTTCGACTAGCTTACTCACCAAGGCCAAACGCAGGAATCAAGTCAGGAAGGAGGTTGAAGAATAGTTGGATCAACTCAAGTAGATCGCCACCAAGGGAGATTTAGATGTGAATAGGAATAATATGAAAAAGTACATTAGTAGTCATGTCCATATCAACACTATGTTCCTGCTCAAGAAGGAAATTTAGACTTGTTCCAAATCATTGTACCCAGATGCAATCAAGGATAGAGTCCACTTCCAGCCTGATCCCATTGCACAGTTTGGGGAAGTTATCGCTTGACACCGCTATGTGACCAAGAAACTACAAGTTGAAGTGGTTGAGATGGACTTTCCCCAAACTCAAGATTAACGTGTTTCGTCTTATTAGGCTGTCTAGTTGACTCTATCCAATTTTGTCTTACATGGGTATGAGAAATATTGTAATATTCTCTTGTAATTAATTGTAAGTGGAATTCCAAGTGTGAATTGTGGAATGTGAACATTCATTTTGAAATGAAGTCCAGAGGTCATGGTTGGAGGAAGTTAAATAGTCATGGGGGAAGTCAAAGAGTCACAAAGGAGATGAATATTCACCCATTTTGTTATAAATATACCCTCATTAGTCATGTAAACGACTTTTGGCCAAGATTTTCGCTTAGGATCAAAAGCTTGGGAGTTTTTTTTTAGAGCCTTGTCTTCTCTGTAGCATAGAGGGAGTATATTTCTTTCGAGGAGAAGGTTTTGGCTTCATGTTCCACTATTGGGAGTAATGGTTCTTCAATTGTATCTATATGATCAGAACTTTAACTTTAATAAAATCTCAGAACCGACAAGTTTTCATGCGTATGTTGTGAATACGATAGGACTATTCTTGTTACGTTTTGAGTATATTTTATTTGATTTACGATGATGCTTTTGAACTATTTCGTTTGCATTAGTATGAATCTTATTGGATGCGTGTTGTTGTATATTTCCATCATGGTTAACTTGTTAACTATTTTGCAAGCTAACTTGTGATTCTTTTTATGCTCGTGTATTACTTTGAAGCTGCGTACTATTACAGGCTTCTAAGGGGCTCACTCATTTTCTTTTTTTCATGTTAGAATCTTTCATGAATTCCAACTGGCTCTTCACAAGCCTATACACTTGTTTCACCAAAGTCATGAATACATGATTCTATGCATTATTGCAGCCAAGGCATAACATTAAAACGACTATTTCGGCAACCGTGATAGATTTCAAATGGGGATCCTACTCCAAATGACGTGAGGTATAATTGGGACTTCATATTGGGCAGACTACCTGAATGTTGGTGGGTCTAGCACCGTCAACACAAAGGGATCATCATTCGAGAAAAGCTACCAAATTGGAACAATTTTTGGGATGAATTCATTCAAGAAGAACTGCGAGACAAGGACCTTCATAAGAAGAAGAAGACTTCTAATGATAACGTGGCTCTTGTAGGGAGGATGTAGGGCAAGGAAAAAAAGGACTTGAGCAAGCTGATGTGTTATCCTTGTGGCACATATGACGATTATTGATGAAAGTGTTTGTGGATGAAGAAGGGAGACAATAAGAAGAATAATGGGAAGGAGATAGTTGGTGCTACTACATCCTATGAGCTGGATGAATGAGGAATTTTCTCTAGTTTCTCATTTCTCCGAGGGTACCATCAATGACACTGCATGGAATTTGGATATTTGAGCGTCAAATCATATGATAGGTTCACATGGAGCCTTTCAGACTCTAGAAAAATGTGACTCAAATATGCACATGGTGGTTGGCAAGAAGAGTGAGAAAGTGATCAAAGGATCAGTTGTTGTGCCATTCAGGATGGATTCAAGTAGGTTACTACTAATTCAATATGTAGTGTGGGTACCAAAGCTCAAATACAGTGTATTTCTCGTCTCACTGGTCAAGACAAAGGGGTTTTAAGGTAATTTTCCAAGATGGGAGAGTGAGACTTAGGCCCAAAGGCTCAAACTCTAATGTTGTTATCATTCAAGTTATGGAGTGTGGTATATACCAACTAATGGGAAAGGCTATAGATCATGACAAGAATCCAATTCTTGAAACTCAAAGGTAGACCAATTTGAGTGGGAGTAGGTAGGTTCAGAGGGAGTATCCACAACCCAAGAAGAGTGCATGGTCAGTTGGGAATCAGGGTACCTCTACAACTAGAAAGAAGGAACCATGGGATGGCATGAAGGATTTTCAAAAAAGGAAGAAGTGGGAAGTTTTTGATGGAAGAGATGCTACCAAGAAGAGTGTGGTTCATTCCACCAGGCATGCTATAGTGGTGAATGTTAGACATTGGGCTAGTTTTGTCGATGATGATGAGATACTTTTGAGTGGTGGAAGTACCTCCCTCGCTATGATGGATTGTTGATTTGTGTATCTTGAGAGGTACTCCCACAAAACCTAGGGTACAAGATTTGTGAGAAGTTGACCAAAAAGAGTGGTTTTCAGGAAGTGTACCCAACCAATGGGTTATGTACACAAGTTTGTGGGTGTGAAACCAAGTTGAGAAAATGTTATTTTATTAATGGATGCATGAGGGGCATCCTTGATGGTCTATGGGGAACCTATGGCATCATGATGTGGCAAAAGGAGAATGAATTAGAGTTTATTTTTAATGTACTTAGATTTTTGGTGTTTGGTTCAAGTCTGCTTGACCAATATGATGTGACCCTTAGTGGAGGATGACACCATCATAGATCATTGTAAATGAAGATAGATTCAAGCCTCGTTATCACACATCACAAGTGAATTCATCTAAGTGATAACCAATCTGAGATAGTCACAAGTCAAAGTAGTCAAATTTGAGTGTGAGGAAGGAACATTTTAAGGTATCTTCGCTATGCCTGATAAGGCCAAGATTTTGAGGAGTTTTTCACCGAGTTTTTATGTGCTTCTAATGCGAGTAACACACATGTTTGTGAGAGGATAATTAGATTTTCTTGGTATCCAACAAGGGCCAAGACCCTTATAATTTCTAGACAGGGCGGCTACAAGGCATGTGGCACATCTAGAACAAGGGTTGAGTCTCTTGAGTATATGCACAAAAGTTTTATGGCTAGACTATGAGGTTAGCACAGGTTTTGGAGGGAAGTTTGGAGGCTGAGTTTAGGGAAGTATTGTGGTTTTTTTAGGAGCCCTAAAAGAGACCCAAATACCTCAAGATATCACACACATAGAAATGACCTTCAAGGTTGCTATAAGAGACGTCATGAAGGAGGTATGTGATTTGTTTTCTACATGATAATTGCTAAGGTGATCTAGAGTTTAAGTCTAGTTTAGAAAGTGGTTTTATTAGCCCTAGTTAAGTCATCTTTAGTATTGGAAGAGGAGTAAAGAGGGTTGTGTGTGGGTTGGTAAGAAGCCCTAAATTGTATGACAAAGGGTAGACTTGTCAGTATGTAAGGGAAACCCTATAAGACCCTATGAATAATATATTTTGGAGCAACCGAAGTACTATTGGAGGGTAGATTATCAAGCCCTAGTATGATCACCCTTGAAGGAAGAAAAGTGACTATACGTGGGAAGCCTGGAATACCCTAAGAGTTGGAATCTTGGAGTAGTAGGAAAGAAATTAGAGGGAAGACTTTCAGTGAGTCTATGTTTAGTTAGTTTGGGAGTAGCTAAAGGTTTGATAAAGGCAAATTTGATCAGCTCCTGATACAATTATTTTTTAAGTGCGGGAGTCTTGTGAGCAGTAGTAGAGGACGAAAAGGACCTGCTAGAAGTGTTCAAGGTACATGCACTGAAAGGGTCATGGAAGTTCTACATTACGAAGTAAGTCAAGTGTACTTTGCTTAGGGACATATTGGTAGTCATAAGTTATTGACTTCAACCCCTAGTCATTCTTGTATTCAGAATAATTATAAGGGCCATGATCCATAGTACATGAGCCCAACGTTTTTTGTATTAAAGTTTGTAACATAACATGTTTTGTGCTAAAAATGATCTTGTGTACTATGTTGATTCACTATTGTGAATTATTGTTATGCTAAGTGCTTGTGTTACGGAATTTTAGTTTGTTGTGATCATGATCTTAGACATAAACCTGATTCTAAGGTGCCAAGGAAAAAGCAGCACTAAGTCCTAGTGATTTTGGTGTAGTGGGGGCCACTAGAGAGGGAAATATTGAGCCAGGAGTCCTCTCCTCCACTAGTTAGTGTTCTTCTACTTTATAACCCCATCAAAGCTTGGGTGTATGTGGGGAAGAAGAGTACCCAAAGAGTGTGTTGGGAGGTTAATTGGTGAGTCAACAATGATCAATCAAGACACAACATCCTTCATGTGTGTACACAAACAACAACAGGAAATCAAAAGAACCAACAAATCTCATGAGATCAAGACTCCACCTGGTGCACGATATCTTGGGTTTCTATAAAGTTCTCTTACATGCTTTATTATTGTATAGAATTATCATATTGCAAAATTGAAGAATATGGCATTTGAGTTGTAATTTATGGATTATTGATGTATGTTCCTTAAAGTTATTATGTGTTTCTCATGTTTGATGTGCCTTGATTATGTGTGATTCTCATATAAGATGTTGCTAATGGATGAATCATTTTAAAATGAATATTTATACATTGCATTATTATTTGCAATATAGTAACTTAGGCGGTGTCACTTATTTGTTAATAAAATGTAAGCATGGTTTTCTGCATCTGATAAATTGTTGGTACTACACTGAATTTGTTAAAAAAACAAAAAAATAAAAGAAGCTTATGGAAGCTCCCTACAAATAGTTAGCCATCATCGCATGCTCGAACCTATGTTTACAATAGTCAACCTTATTCATTCATAGCCATCCTTTGTCAACGTAACTCAACCATATTCAATTGTAGCCAACCATGGTTGACCAAAGTCAATGAAGGTCAACCTTGGTTGGTCATAAACAAGGTTTAAACATATTTTATACTAATAATAATAAATTTGGATTTTAAATAATATTAATAATAACAATAATAATATTAGTATTTAGGTTGACTATATATTTATTATATAACTCAACATATTATTAATAACATTAACAATAAGATGTTATTATTAATATAAATATTAATAACATTAATATAATATTAATAACATAATATTAGTAGTGTTAATGTTAATACAATAAATAATATTAATATTAGTGTTTGTGAATAACATTTAATATTTAATAATAATACTTGGGTCTTTCAATACAGTTTAGTAAAGTTGGCTACTAATAACAACAACAACAACGATAATAAAGTTTACTATATAAGGTGGCCATATTTACTTATGCTCACCATGTTTTACTATAGTTGACCATAGTCACCTAAGTTAGCCTATAGATAATGAAAATATACTAAACCCTTTTCCAAATGAGTTTTCCACTTAAATCTCGTGTGTTTGAATAAATTTATTGAGTTATTTCTTGTTGGAGTGCATGGAAATTTTTATTTTTCGTTAAATAAATTTTTTGTTGTCTTTTTTAACAAGTTAACTCTACTCATGAGGATGATTGATAATATTCAAGTATGGTGAACCATCAACTTCAACTAGCCATTATAATCCATAGTCAACAATGGTCAACAGTGATCAACCATAGTTAGTCAACCTTGGATAATGATAGTCAACCCACACTCGACATGGAAAACCATTTTCAAACATGGTTATAATGGTCAAAGATGCCCAACCAAGGTCACCATTGTCTAACATGATCAACCACTACATTTCATTATGAACATGGAGCACCATAATCTGTGATAGAAAAACATGGTTAACCATGGTATACCATGATCAAACATGAATAACCATGGTTTACCATAGTTAATCATAATCTATCATAGTCAAATATAATTAGTTGTGGACAACCATGGTCATCCATATTCAACTCTATATTGACCCTAAGAAACCCTCCTTAAGTGCAACTTGAACATATTTAGTCATAGTCAACCATAGGTAACCATGCACGCTAGTCATCAAGTAACACAACCACATTAGTAAATGTGGTTGATATAGGTCAATCAACTACAATTTCCTTCTTTTATACACCAATTGGTGTATATCAACCACATTTACTAATGTTAATGTGCTAGCTTTATTAATGATATATAACTTTATAAGGCTTATAAATTATCAACAAAAATAAATTTTCTATTTAAACACATCAATTTATGATAACTTTGCTATCAACGTAAATAGTTATGTACTAGCTATGTCTATCTACTAGCTATGTTTGATAAGGAATCGGTATGAACACATAGCTATGTCAAATAAATAAGTTTGTTTCATAGTTATGTGCTAGCTATGTGCTATCAACCATCATCAACCTACCAATGCTTGAATTTATCAAGCATTAAATTCAAGCATTAATATGGTTGTTATTAAATAAATTTATCAAGCATTTATCTATCAACTTAAACTTAAACCGTTAATTTGATATACACTAATCAACTTATATCAACCACAAATACTAATGTGGTTGTGCTAACTTTGATATATGTATAGTTTAAATGTGGTTGATAGCATAAATCTATGTCATTTAATCGTCCATGTATATTATTAACCACTATTAATGTTGTTAATAATGGTTTATAATGATTGTGTATCATTAAACGATAGCCTAAAGGCAAATTGGTGTATGGAAATGATATGGTACGTCAATCTTGGCTTATCATTGGCCATATAAAAAATAAATCATGGTTGATAATCATTGATTAAGGCTTCCTATAGTTAGCATAGTCATCCTTCTCAATCTTAGTCAACTACAATTAACCATGGGTAATCATAGTCAATCATGGTCAACCTTAGTTAACCATGAACACACATTGTCATTTTCAATAAACACATAGTCAACCATTTAACCATTTTCAACTCCAGTTGAAAATGAGCAGGCATGGTCATCTTCCATTAACCATAGTGCCCACAGTCAACCATGGTCAACCCGTAGTCAATCATTGTTAGCAATAGTCAATGTGGTCAACCATTGTTAGCAAATGCTCACCACTGGTTTTCTATGGTCAACTATGGTAGGCATGGCTAGCCATCATCAACCATAGTTTACTCTGTTCGCCATGGTTGACCATAGTCAAACATGGTCAACCATTGCTTTAGTTAGCCATAGTCAACAATAGTCAACGATAATTACCTTGGTCAACTTTAGTTGGCCATAGTCAAACTTCAAAAACCATGGTCAGCCCATGCTCAACATGGCAAATGATGGTCACCCATGGTTAGAATAGTCAAACATGCTTAGCCAAGGTCACCATTGTTGACCATGGTCAACCATGACCATCCATTGTCAACATGGATGGCTATAATCTATGGTAGAAAATTATTGTCAATGATGGTGAAATCAATTAAACCATGTTCACTCTTAGTTGACATATTCATTTATGGTTAACATACCCAAGCATAGTCAACTATGGACAACCATGTTCAATAATAGTCAATCATAATCTATCACATTTAACTATAATTAATTGTGGACAACCTTGGTCATCCATAGTTAGCTCTATATTGATCATAATTAACTCTCATTAAATATTACTTGAATATATTTAGCCATAGTCAACCATAATCAACCATGGTCTAGTAATCCTCTCCATAGGACTATCAACTAGCACAACCACATTATATGATGATAGGTGATATTTTCAACCTTAATAACATTTTTCACCTTTTATATACTAATCCACATATGAAAATAACATATATTTTTATATTTTTACTTTTAATATTACATCCCATCATAACAGTGAATATCATTTATCCTCATGGCCAATAGTTTTTTTGTCAGCGTTTACAAGTTAGAGAAATGAGAGTAGGAATTTCGAAATTCCACTGACGGTTTCCACAGTTTCAGAATTTGTGTCAACTATTTCAACGTAGAGGATTCTAGGGTTAAAAGAATTTTTAGATATATTTGATAGACAAATTGCATCGTGACGAACAATTTGCCCAGAGTACCTGGAGGACGAACTGTGTTAAATTTTCTATCTCATACCCATTGTGGTCATTCAAAATGCTTACATCGTGGAACATTGTCATATCTAATAAATATGATTTCAATTTCTCAAAAACCTTCAAGGTATTATCTAGGGACCAAAACCATCTTCATTTCCTGTTGCTCTGGACTGTCAAAACAAAATGCCAAACATAACCTGCAATGCTTAAATAATTCAAATGACTCGTTAATAATACTAAATTTATTGAAATATGTTTAACAGACCTGCGATGTGATTTGATCAGGATCTTCGGAATACCATGTATTCACACGATCAATAGCTTTATTTGCCTGCAAATTTGTCAGTGCATACATAACCATTATCAGTAAATAACTATTATCAATAACCAACTATTGATTTTATGTTAGTTTTTTTTTTTCACCTCTATTTCCCAGTCACAACGATATGTAATATAAGCGAGTATGAGAGTCTGTATTGCTGTACCAGATATCATTCCTGACCATATTCCCTGCAGTATAAATTCAGTCTGTTATTAATAGTGTTGTGTTAGTGCAAAAGGCTCTCATTGCCTTGGACATTTCCTCTCTGCAATTTAATACACAAATGAAAGGAAAGTATACTCACCAAGACACTTAAATTGAATACCCAACCAAGCAACACGCCTAACGGTACTCCAATGACATAGTAACAACCAACGTTGATCCACGCAACATAAGCTTGCCATCCTGATCCAACCGCTACTCCTGCAAATCATGTCAAACCAGAAATGCTCGTTTAGCCATAAAAATAAACAAAATTTAACCCTCAGAAAAGTTTATAACATTGATTTATATCAAATTAAATGAAATCAAAATGCAGTAGCAACGGGTGCTAAAAATTGATTTCAACCAATATTGGCAAATCAACTAAGAGGGCAACTGGTTGACTGGTTATCTTGCTATATTTAAATAGGTTAATGGATAATTAACCGTGTACATTAGTGGGTTTATGTTATATCCAGTCCTCACCACGCCATTGTTCCAAATCTGATGGGAGAGATTGAGGGCATGAATCACGGAAGAGAATCAATATTGTGGCAAAGATATTCAAATTCGAGTATCAAACAATTTTCCATTATAAATAACTGAGTATAAATTATAAAAAGATATCAGTTATGAGCCTTATAAAAAATAATATTGCTGATTGGAGAGATTGTGGATGAGAGATTGAGGATTTCTAGATTCGTATCTTGCACAATCTTGGTTTATAAATAACAATTCATAATATATTATTATATTATTTATTCTTGGTTTTATATAATATCATTATATATCTATATATAGATATATAATTAATTTATTTATAAAACATAATTTGGTTTGTTTATAGGTTTTCTTTCTAATTCATATTTTATCAGCTACTACATTGAAAAATGTTAAATAATTGATAATTACTATGACATTTAATGATCCAATGACCTGATTATTTACTATATTTAAATTAATCAAAGAGATTCAACCGGATGTTTACTTTTAGGTGGTTCCGTTTGAATTTTATAACATGTAAAGCTGGAAATGGGAATCTGTTCAATTTTTTATCTAATTATAAATAAATAAAATAAAATAAAATAAAATATATATATATATATAATTATTGGTTTGTTTTATAGTTGTCAGGTGCAGCTTCAAATATTTATCCAATACTATTCAATGTAAATATTTGATAATACTAATAACATTTAAATGATCAAAATGACCTGGATCATACAATACATTAAAATTAAATCAACCAGTTGTTTATTTCTTTAGGTACTCCGTTTGAATTTTATAAGCATGGAAAGCTGGAAATTTACTGGGTAACTTTGTAACGACAAACCGAGAATACCCTGCCATTTCAATATTGGATAAGCAGAGAGAAATTGTCATTTCAATATTAGATAAGCAGAGAGGCCCTTTCGATGTTCCAACAAAATTGAGATTCTAATTTTAGATCTCAGATCGATTTAGAGAACCACTGAAACCATCTCATTAGTGTGAAAGCTTATATATTTAAATCTCATCTAACTCAATGAAATAAAAAATATCTAATATGAATATTTGTACACTCTCCAAGTATCTCACCTATAAAAAAAAAAGATAGCTGGTACTAATATTTCTACACTCTCCCAGTATCTCACGTGGAGAGAGAGTTAATATATAGTTTATATATTCACTTTTTAACACGTACAAACTATATATTGCGCCGTGCAACAGAGTCCAAACATACCAGAAGGATAACAATACATAACAATAAATAACAATAACAGCCACACTGCTTAAAAACAACACTTTCCTGAGAGGACAGGCTGAACACTGTTAAGAAGGATAGTAAATGCCAGCAAAATTGCCAGTTTAGAAACGGCCTCTATGATGATTGTACTGCTAGTAAACACCTGAGCGAAATCTTGGCGAAACACAACAATCAGAACCAAAAAAACAATTCCTATCGCACTTGAAGTACTTGCACAAACAATCACTGCAAATTTAGCTCCTTTTCCATTTCCAGCCCCTAGCTCATTGGCAACCCTCACTCTGCATTAAAATTCTACAAATTAATCGAGGCATAATGTAACCCTTGAAAATTCTGAAATATGATTTCCCGTAACTTTCCAAATTCTAGTATGGTGAACATACCCTATTGCCGCTAAAAATCCAATTGGTATCATCATTTCCCAGCTGTTGACGTTGATGCTGTAAGAAATGAGATGAAAATTTGTATATGTTAAAATATAGGATTTTTACAGTATTTTTCTTTATTCTAAAATAATATAAAACAGATGAAAACACGTTGTACCAGATTGAAAGGGAATCAACTGCAACTTCCGCATCTGCTAGATGCCCTGTCAAGAGGATCAATACTCTGTAATACCAAGTTTCTAAACTGTTTGATAAGAAAACCAATGTCAGCTCGTTGTTCAGAACTATACTTTATAAAACTAAAAATTTACATTGATTAAGAATAGTTTCAAGATCGAGATGAGTGCAGCTAACCATAGCATCACACCAGATGCGACAGATAATTTGATATAAGGCCACAGATCCTGGAATGCTTGTCTTGATAGTCCAGTCCATGTCTGGGGACAACCTCCACAGATAATGTAAAAACACTGGCAAATCGGAGGCAGCCACCATGCTAAATTCAATGTCATAGCTGCTCCAATAAGTCCCATATGCAATTTAACGATAAAGAACCAGCTTAGAAAAACATGAAGAACCAAAGTGGCTCCCGCGATCCATGCAATGACCATGTTTTTCAACTGACACTGCAAGTACCTCTGAATTGGGAACGTGAAAACATAAGCAAAATGCTGAGGAATGAACCAGATAGAAATTGATCCGGATAATTCAGCAATATCATCTGCCTGCCCCAACAGCTTCAAAATGGGGGTGGCAAATATATAGATTGGCAACAGAAGGATCGCAACAAAAAATAGCACTATGCAAGAGCGCTGCATATATATTCCCATCATGTGGTATTGCTTAGCACCATATGCTTGGCCGCACAGTGTTTGCAAGGCGCTTGCCATTCCAAGCTGCCATGTCAAAAGACAATCACAACTAGATCAGTAATATGATATATGAAATCCAGAGAGTTTCTATTATTTGCCTCTCTAATGCCCTCAGCCTCTGAAGCTACCATCGGTTGTCCTTACAATGCCACATTATTTTTTCTATTTTGTTTAGAAATTTAAGGGATATGTTTGGTAAGTTGCGATGGATTTTAAGAGTAAGTTTCTGATCCTCTTTACCCATAGTTTGGGAGAGCCTTGGTATAGTTGATTTCTAAAATATATTTTTTAGTGATGTGTGGTTTGACGGTAAGTCACATAGGCGAAGTCCGGGGAGACCGAAGTTCAAACCTCATTGAGCACAATGACCTGCTGTGGTGGCGGCTAGAGGGGCGGATTCCCCTTTCCCGTAAGTCTGCTCTTGCTAAAATCATAGGAACTTAGTATACCTGACTTGCAAGTGGTTGGTTATGCTCTTGGTGTTATAGTGACAGCTATGAGGTTTGATCCTGGGTCTTCCCTAAATTAGCCCTGACAATTACCAATTCACCATATAATAAAAAAAAGATAATAATCACGATAGTTACCGAATTAACCACAATCTAAGCGAGAATTCGAAAATTCATTTATTCGGCTCAAATAACGAATATTTGGATAAAAATTTGATCTAAGTTCGTGTATAGATTTGTTCATTCGGCACCTTGTTGAATAAAACAATATTTCGTTTTTCTATGGAGTTAAGACGGGACGTACCATGGTCAATAGTAATGACTGGTGGGAGAGAAATGTTAATATGCTTCGGGTTGGTTTAGTTTTACACTTAGTTCAGCTTCTTTGAAAAAGATAGCTTTGCTAGGGGTTGGTTTAGTTTTACTCTTAGTTGCAGCTTTTTTGAAAAAGATAATTTTGCTTAGGTAGAATATTCGTCAGTATTTTCTGAATATATATAAAAAAAAAAATTTGCTACCCTTTTGAATATATATAAAAAAAATTGCTACCCTACTAAAAGAAAAAGGAGAGAAATAATTGTGAAATAAGAAAAATTTTATTTTTTAATTTTATTATTGTTTTAGAAGGTTGGAAAGTCAAAAAGTAGAGAATTTTTAAAGTGAACTAAGATTTATTTTCTAAATATATTTAGAATGTGTATTTATTTATTCAATAAAATTTTGGACAAACTGATCTTTTTTTCGTGGCCAAGACTAACCTAAGTATTGGACAAAATATATATATTTTTTTTCTTGGTCAAGACTAACCTAATTACTCATGAAAATTTGAACGGGTGACTTATAGCAAGAAGTGCTTTAACAATGCGCCCATTCACTGTCAATCCAAAGCCCCATGGGTTGGACAAAATAATTTTGAAACTAATAAATTAAATTAAATTTAAGTTTTGAAAATAAGTTCAAAAAAGGGAAAGATTTTTTTTATTATATATCTAAATGTGTTATATTATTTAGAATTATTAAAAATATTAAAAAAATTACAATAAAAGACTAGAAACAATTAACAGAAAACATTTTGTTAGAGGGAAAAAGATATATATATTCCACTATTTAAGATGCACACTATAAAATTTAGATATATATATTGCAGTCTTTAGGATATAAACTATAAAAAATTTTGGGAATTGAAAAATTTTCATCTGAATTTTTATAGTATCTTATAGAATTGGAATTAAAACTGGTAACTATAACCAGCTCTAGATTTGAAGTTCAGGCTAGTCGATACTATAATAAGTTAAGTAAACTTATATAGATAGCAGATTCCTAAAATATAAGAAAAACCAAAATTAAATTAAGAAATTCAAACAATTTACGTCTCCTAATAACAATCAAATTCAGATTCTAAGATATTATACAATGAACATAAAAATGCCCGTTAAAAATTCACCATGATATCATCAACTACAAAAAAAAAAACTTAACACTCCGGAAAAAACATTGTAGAAGCTTACAAGCAATCCAAAATTGAATCCGACAACGACAGTAGAAGCAATGGAGATGGCAGCTAATTCCAACTCTCCCAAGTGCCCAGCAAAAGCCTGAGTAACAACATTCGTCCCATACATGGCAACGCGAGTGAATATTGCAGGCCCTGCAATCCTCCATAGCTTCTTTGATTCCTCCCAGAACCGTCTCGCTGTTTCGTTTGAGCATATCAGTGCCCAATTTTGGCTGCTATGTCCGTTCCTCTCCTCAACAAGTGGATCGCGCAAAGTGTCCGGTTCCTCGTTCATTTTACTATGAATGTTCAGGCCGAGAAGATAGAACACAGAATGAGACAGAGCATACTTATCATTTCGTGCAACGTTCCCAACTATCATTCAACGTTGACTAATCACTCGTCGGCATTGCCGGATTGTAGGTTTTTGGCACATCTTGTTGTCAAATTTGTCTAGATTTTGTCCAGATTTCCACAGTAATTTGTTGGAATTGTTAATTCGATTCCTGAAACTGCACAATTTAGATGTCCTACGCTGAATCTGTATATGCATTAAAAGTAAAATTTAAATACAAACAAAATTTGACCAAAACTATTAGGCGCCAAAAACACCAAATTGTATATGAGTTAGGTAACGCCATTAGATATCAATCATTGACTTCGTAACTGTGCTTCCGATGGTTACGGCCGTGGAAAGCGACATCGAAATGAGGGGTTCGCTCACGCCAGCCGTTTGGTCATTCACACAAATAAGTTCGATGCGTTACTAAATTGTTGAAATATAATTCCAACTGCAAGCGCTGCCTGAAGCCGACAGTTGAACAGCGACCGTGTTTTGTCCGGAAAACCACCAGTTTTATCGCACCGCTTTTACTCAGCAAGTGGTATTCTCCGGAGGGACAGCGATACAGTACGCCATTTAATGGGTGTCCTCAAGCAGTTTTGAAAACAGCATTTTTCGGGGAGCGCAAAGGTCGTGTGGTTTGAGCGTCAGTCGTCAGATTGAAAGGTTGGTTGATGTCCGTTGATTGAAACAAAGCTGCGTACAGGCTTCAGGGGTGTTTGAAAATTTTTGTTTGACTGTCAATTCTCCACATGAAAACATAAATGAAATTTACAATGGTTTGATAAACGTAGGAAGTATGGGCATAGGTAATAGTATTTGTTATGTTTTTTTGTTGTTGTCGTGTATTGTATATGCAAAGAGAATCTACGCAGCAGAACGCGAGTAGGGAGTAAAACAAAGTTGCGTACAGGCTTCACGGGTGTTTGAAAGTTTTTGTTTGACTGTCAATTCTCCACATGAAAACATAAATGACATTTACAATGGTTTGATAAACGTAGGTAAAATTTTAATTTTAATTTTTTTTATCATGCACAGAAGAAGTATGGGCATAGGTAATAGTATTTGTTATGGTTTTTTTTTTTTTTTGTCGTCGTCGTGTATTGTATATGCAAAGAGAATCTACGATAGGTAATAGTATTTGTTATGTTTTTTTTTTGGTTGTTGTCGTGTATTGTATATGCAAAGAGAATCTACGTTTCAGTGTAAAATTAAGGGAAATACGCAGTGGTGCAACTTTAATAATTCTTAGATGTAGGGAGAAACTTGGTGTAGCAAATATAAGGAAATTTTTATTCCAAGAGTCAATGTAAGATTTTTGTTTTTACACAGTAGTGTAAAAGAAAGTTGCACGTAAAGACAACATTGTTAATTTTTTGAAGAAACAAAGTATTGCTCTTTGTTGCAAAGACAGAGTAATTTTTTTTTTAAATGCCTCTGAAGCAGGCATGTTGTAATCCCTCTAATAGAGGATGAATCTTTTGTAATAATCAGTTTTATAAAGAAATAGAAAGCTTGTGTGTGTGTGAAACTCTATTCTCTGGAAACAATTTTTTTGGCTTCCCTGTGTTAAGATCCTGTGGCAAAATAGAGTATAATTCTCTATTCAGTAATTGTTTGGAATTATTAGAAATTCTCAACATGGCATCAGAGCTTGTCCAGGCTCTTTGAAGGTGTCAAAGAAGCCGAAGTGAAGCAGGCATGTTGTAATCCCTCTAATAGAGGATGAATCTTTTGTAATAATCAGTTTTATAAAGGAATAGAAAGCTTGTGTGTGTGTGAAACTCTATTCTC
Organism: Pinus taeda; assembly: GCA_000404065.3. Lineage (NCBI taxonomy): Eukaryota > Viridiplantae > Streptophyta > Pinopsida > Pinales > Pinaceae > Pinus > Pinus taeda. The sequence goes on from APFE030878352.1 coordinate 164,047, forward strand.
TGGAAACAATTTTTTTGGCTTCCCTGTATCCTGTGGCAAAACAGAGTTTGGAATTATTAGAAATTCCCAACATGGTATCAGAGCTTGTCCAGGTTCTTTGAAGGTGTCAAAGAAGCCGAAGGAATGATTTTTGCTGCAGCATCTTCTCCAACAGAGTGAAGACTCAGTCAAGAAAGAATCAAAAGTATTTCTCACGTTAGTTTCTTGTGTTGCTGTTGAGAACAATCAATTATTTTTAAATATACAGTTAAATATTTTGAAGCATTGCCACAGAGTATCATTCTCTATTAAGTAATTGTTTGGAATTATTAGAAATTCCCAACATGGTATTAGAGCTTGTCCACGCTCTTTGAAGGTGTCAAAGAAGGTGAAGGAATGATTTTTGCTGCAGCAGCTTCTCCAACAGAGTGAGAACTCAATCAAGAAAGAATAAAAGGTATTTGTCACGTTAGTTTCTTGTGTTGCTGTTGAGAACAATCAGTTATTTTTAAATATACAGTCAAGTATTTTGAAGCATAGTTAAGAGTGCAAGACTGGTTGGAGCCAGCACTAACATTGGTATTTGTAGTACTCAGCTCCCACTATTTAATGGGAAAAACTATGACTATTGGGCAATAACTATGAGAGCCCTACTTACCTCAGAAGACTTATGGGAATTTGTTGAGGATGGTTTTGAAGAACGAGCAATGAAAATGAGTTTAATAATTTAACTTAGGCAGAGAAAGAACGGTTAAAAGTTATAAGAAGAATGATTCTAAAGCCCTCTTCTTCTTATGTCAAGCAGTGCATGAGAGTGTGTTTCCAAGGATAGTAGCAGCTAAGACATCCCAAGAAGCATGGCAAACTCTCAAGATAGCCTATCAAGGCATGGAGAAAGTGAAGACAACAAAACTACAGTTGCTGAGGAGAGATTTTGAGAATCTTTGTATGAAGGAGTCAGATAATATTAACTCATTATTCACACAAGTGATTGGTCTGGTCACACAGATAAGGTCTCATGGAGAAATTCTTGAAGAAAGGAGGATTGTGGAGAAACTATTAAGGGTCCTACCCTCAAATTTTGATGTGATTGTCACCACCATAGAAGAGACAGGATCTCACAAACTTCCCAATTGATGAATTACATGCATCACTGATAACACATGAGCAAAGATTGAGTAGAAATGAAAACTCATCTCTAGAGCATGCCTTTAAGACCCAGATGTCCTTTGGAAGAGGAAGAGGTCAAGGCAGAGGAAACAAGAGAGGAAGAGGCAAAAGCCAAAACAGAGGTGGAAGAAACATTCCAAGAAATGTTCAAGGAAGAGGCAGCAATCCAAATCAGAACCAAGGCTAAGGTAACAGCCAACAAAGTGGACAACATCATGCTCAAGGACAAAGGTATGAAAAATCCAATGTCCAATGTTATTATTGTAAAAAATATTGGCATTATGCAAATGAATGTAGGAAGAAGCAGCATGATATGAATAATAGATCTAGTGCAAATTTCACTGGAGAAAATATCAGCCAAGATAATGTGTTGTTTGCATATAATATGGCTGAAACAAAGAGTGGAGATGTATGGTTTCTAGACTCCGGTTGCAATAACCATATGATAGGAAACATAGCCATGTTTTCTAAGTTAGATCAGAGTGTGAAATCACAAGTCACACTCGGGACTGATTGTGAAGTTTTTGTTATGGGAAAAGGAGAAGTAAAAGTTTTAACAAGGAAAGGTGAAAAGAAAACCATAGCAGATGTCTATTATGTTCCTGGAATGAAGTGTAACCTTTTAAGTATTGGAAAGCTTGTTCAAAAGGGGTACAATGTTTTCTTTGAGAATGATGTATGCACCATCATGGATAGAACACCCAGCAAACGATGTATTGTTGAAGTGAAGATGACAAGGAACAAGATGTTCCCTCTCAAGATAAAAGTAGATTTGAAAGATGGAGTTGAAATTGCAGCAGTTACTCAAGAGGCTTTCCAAAGCGAACCAAAAAATGAAAATTGGTTATGGCACTTGAGATTTCGACATCTCAACTTTGGAGGTCTTAACTTGTTGCATAGAAAAGGAATGGTAAGAGGATTACCATTGATAGAGAAACCAAACAGCCTTTGTGGAGGTTGTATCTTGGGGAAACAACACAGATAAAGTTTTCCATCAGGAAAAAGCATAAGGGAAAAAGCACCCTTAGAGATTGTCCACTCAGATTTATGTGGACCGATGCAAACTCCATCATTTGCAGGAAGACAATATTTTCTAACATTCATTAATGATTTTAATAGAAAAACTTAGGTTTATTCCCTGAAGAACAAAAGTGAAGTGTTTGAAAAATTTCGCAATTTTAAAGCACTTGTAGAAAACCAAAGCGGGCTGCATATCAAAGTTCTAAGAACTGATAGAAGATGTGAGTATATGTCCAAAGAATTTCTACGTTTTTGTAGAGAAAATGGAATTCATAAACAGTTTACCACAAGGTACACTCCACAACAAAATGGAGTTACTAAAAGGAAGAATAGGACAATCATGGATATGGCGAGGAGTATGTTAAAGGCAAAGCATTTGCCAAATGATTATTGGGTTGAAGCTATACACTGTGCAACGTACATTCTAAATAGATGCCCTACAAAAGCAGTGATGAACAGAGTGCCGGAAGAAGCATGGAGTGGGAGAAAGCAAGGTGTCACCCACATGAAAGTTTTTGGATGTGTGGCTTATGCACACATTCCAGATCAGCTAAGGAAGAAGTTGGACAGCAAAGGGGATAAATGTATTTTCATTGAATACAGTGAGGAATCCAAAGCTTATAGGTTGTATAACCCATCCACCGAGAATTTTTTTGCGAGCAGAGATGTTCAGTTCATTAAGGAGGAAGCTTGGGATGGAAGCAGAGAGAAAACAATGAATGTTAAAAACGCTTTGTCACATGAAGAAGATGATGAGGAGATGGCTAAAATACATTCCCAAACAGCAGCACCAACATAAAGGCAGCAAGAGACACCCCTGAGGAGAAATGAAAGTGCTTCTCCAAGCACACCACAAGGAGAAAATTCAACTGCTTCTTCAAGCACTTGTACACCAAATGAAAGAGGTAAGAAGTTTAGAAATCTAAGTGACATTTATGATGAAGGTATGAATTCTTTGCTTGCTTTATATTGTCATGTTGATGACCTTGTTCATTTCGAAGAAGCAATTAAGGATAGAAAATGGATAAAAGCTATGGATGAGGAGATTAATGCCATAGAAAGAAACAAGACACGGGATTTGGTTGAGCTACCAAAAGGAAAAGAAGTCATTGGAGTTAAATGGGTTTACAAGACCAAGAGTAATTCTAAAGGCAAAGAAGAAAGACACAAGGCAAGACTTGTTGTCAAAGGATATAAGCAGCAGTATCGGAGAGACTATGAGGAAACTTTCACACCGGTTACTAGAATGGAAACTGTGAGAACAATGCTGCCCATAGCAACACAAAACAAGTGGAAATTTAACTAAATGGACGTGAAGTCAGCATTCCTAAATGGAGTGTTAATGGAAGAGGTTTACATTGAACAACCTCTAGGCTATGAAAAGAAAGGCCAAGAGCACAAAGGGTGCAGATTGAAGCAAGCTCTTTATGGGCTGAAGCAAGCACCAAGAGCGTGGTACAATATGATAGATTCCTCTCTATTGGAAAATGAATTTGAAAAGTGTGAGGGAGAACCCACCCTCTACATCAAAGAAAAAGATGGTAAAATTCTAATTGTTGTGTTATATGTTGATAATGTTATTTTCACAGGTAATGATGATTATCTTATTGAGAATTTCAAAACAGACATGAAAGAAGAATTTGAAATGACTGACATGGGTTTGCTGAAATAATTCTCAGGAATAGAAGTAGAACAAAATGAAAATGGGATTTTTATCTCACAGGCAAAATATGTTAATGAAGTGTTGGAAAGATTTAATATGCAGGACAATAAAGCAGCAATCACTCCCACAGTGAGGGGATTAAAACTCAGCAAAGAGGACAGCAACACGAATGCTGATCCTAGGTTGTACAAGAGCATAGTTGGGAGCCTCATGTATTTGACTGCAACTAGGCCGGATATAATACACGTTGTTAGTTTAATTTCCAGATTCATGGAGAGGCCAAAAGAAGCACATTGGCAGGCAGCAAAAAGGATTCTGAGGTATGTTAAAGGTACTAAAAGGTTTGGCATTTTATATACTACTTCAGAATGTTCAGATTTAATTGGATACACTGATAGTGATTGGGCTGGAAGTGTGGATCATCGGAAAAGCACATTCAGTTATGTTTTTCACATGGGTTCAAGAACCATTTCATGGGCTTCTAAAAAACAGCCTATTGTAGCATTGTCTACAGTAGAGGCAGAATATGTGGTAGCTACAACAACAGCATGTCAAGCGATTTGGATGAGAAGGATGTTAAGAAGTTTATGCCAAGAACAAACCAAAGGAACTTTGACTTTTTATGACAATAGCTTAGTTATTTCATTAACCAAGAATTCTATGTTTCGTAAAAGAACGAAACACATCGACACAAAGTTTCATTACATCAGGGAATTGGTGAACAATGGAGAAATTGTCTTAAAACATTACAGGACTCAGGAGCAGGTTGGAGACCTTCTGACCAAGCCATTGGGCCAGAAAAGTTTTGAGTTTTTGAGAAAATGTCTGGGTATGACTGATAACCCAGCAGTTGAAATTAAAGGGGAGTGTTGAAATATAATTCCAACTGCAGCGCTGCCGGAAGTCGACAGTTGAACAACGACCATGTTTTGTCAGGAAAACCACCAGTTTTATCGCACCGCTTTTACTGAGCAAGTAGTATTGTTCGGAGGGGCAGCGATATAGTACGCCATTTGACGCGTGTCCTCAAGTAGTTTTGAAAATAACCTTTTTCCTGGAGTGTAAAGGTCGTGTGGTTTGATCGAGTGTCAGTCGTCCGATTGAAAGGTTGGTTGATGTCCGTTGATTGAAACAAAGCTACGTACAGGCCTGCAACAAATGACATTGCGTGAAAGTTTTTGTTTGACTGCTAGTTCTCCACGTGAAGAAATAAATGGAATTTACAGTGGTTTGGTAAACGTAGGTAAAATTTTAATTTTAATGTTTTTCTTATCATGCACGGAAGTATGGGCATAGGTAATAGTATTTGTTATGTTTTTTGTTTTTTTTGTTGTGTATTGTATATGCAAGGAGAATCCACACATCAAAGTGTGAGTAGGGAGTAAATGAATAATTTACACAGCAGTGTAAAATGAAGGGGAATGCGTAGTAGCGCAACTGTAATAATTTTTTGATGTTGCATATGAAATGTAAAGGGAGAAACTTTCCACAACAAATGTAAGGAAATTTTTATTCTAACAGGGAATGCAAGATGTTTGTTTTTACACAGCAGTGTAAAAGAAAGTTGCAAGCAAAGACAACAGTTTTAATTTTTGAAGAAACTGAGTAGTGCTCTTTGTTGCAAAGATAGAGTAACTTTCTTTTTAACTGCCTCTGAAGCAGGTATGTTGTAATCCCTCTGATAGAGGATGAATCTTTTATAATAGTCAGTTTTATAAAGGAATAGAAAGCTTGTGTGTGTGTGAAACTCTGTTCTCTGGAAACATTTTTTTTGGCTTCCCTTTGTTAAGATCTTGTGGCAAAACAGAGTATCATTCTCTGTTCAGTAATTGTTTGGAATTATCAGAAATTCCCAACATAAATAAGATTGGAGTTGTGAGGCCTCTGAAGAAACATGTTGGAATATGGTTATTTTTTTCCTAATGTAAAGAATTTGATAGACGATAAGAATGCTTCAATTTTGTTTTCATGGTGAAAATGAATTTAGTACTATCAAAATTCATTTAAAATTTCTAGACTTAATAATTGTAATTGAAATTTCCAAAAAAATTAACTAGAAATTTGAGATGTCAAAATTTCTATGATCATAATGAAACACAGATGCATGGATGAATACTGAGAAAAACACCTGCACGCATGAATCTGATAAGTGAGTCACTTCAACGAGTCAATCCTAATAATACTCACATGGATTCACGAATGAATTCGATAACTGAGTCACTTGAACGAGTCAATCCCAATAAGACTCACGTGCATGAATAAGGACTCTCCAACCAGCATGTTAAGGAAGGCGTGAATGTGACTCTTTGGTGTGAATATTGACTCCTGCACGGCTGAATCTGATAATTGAGTCACTTGAACGAGTCAATCCTAATAAGACTCACGTGCATGAATAAGGACTCTCCAACTAGCATCCTAAGGCAGCCGTGAATGTGTCTCTTTGGTGTGTGAAGCCCTCGTTGACAGTAGTCGCAGTTGTAGAGTGTGAGAATGCGTCTCTAGGGCGTTGTGTAGTCACCAACCCTTCTAAAGTGGAAAGCGGATAGAACAAAAATAGTGGATAGCATAGCAGATAGGTATAGCGGATAGCAAAAAGGGGAAGCGGGGTTTAGAGAACAACAATGAAGAGCAGGCCAAAGATTAATTTTTACAGGAGGAAAGGGTTGGACCTACATATTTCTCAGAATAAGTTGAACAGAAATGCATTCAAAAATGACAACGTGACAAGACACTTGAGAACCTGTAGAGACAAATGATTTATGACAAGTGAAAATTGCCTCATCTAGAAAAGTTTAGAAGTGGGTTTGGATCAATGCGAAACAATATCGGGGCATTTTAAAATGAAGACTATCCCGTCTAAAATGGGAGCAAACAAGGAAAAAATGGTTTCAAAGGTAAAGTACTTGAGCCCTTCGCAATAAGTACTCAAACAAGTCCCCTCTACAAGCATGTGGTAACAAGAAGTCGAGAGGAAAAGTCATTGATGATTCCGCCTTCTATAATCCCACATCCACACCTCTCATTTGGTCATATGATCTTTATGTGAAAGAATTGCTAAATGCAAAAAAAAGGTTGCAGGGTCTAGAAGCTAAAGAGCAGGAAAGCGATCATAAAATTCATATAATAACAGTTGAGAACAAGGCTTTAGCAGAAAGTAATAAAATTTTGAAAGAACAAGTGACATTGCTACATGAAGCTCTCCTGATAGGGAAGACAAAATGGCAATGCATGAAGGTGGATGTGCAAAACATAGAGAAATATGTAATGGAAAGTATAGAGGTGGTGAATGCAAAATCATTCGAGGATAAAGGGAAAACGATTGCCCAAATAGACAACCATGAAGAGAAAGCAAGAGAAGAAAAGAAAGGGGATTCCACCAAAGTTTCCAAAACTTGGGCACAAGTTATTAGCAATTTTTCTAATAAGGAAGGAGAAACAAACATTTGGGTTGACAACATGTAAGATAGAGAAGGCAAGAAAAGATAAAATAGAGAAGCAAACACAATTATTAAAGGGGTGAAAGACTATGGGAAAAATGAATGTACTCTTGACCTTGCATGAGACGTTTTGAAACACAAGTTGCAATGGCAAGGACAAATATGCTAAGCATGGAGGGTCAGTAAGTTTAAGGGTGAGAGAGTCAAGCCCATAAAAGTCATCATGCCTAGCTTGCATGCTAAATATATCATTCTAAGCAAGAAGCATCTCTTGAGGGGTTCTCATTTGTTTTCTAGATTAAGATTTAGCTGTAAGACAATAGGAGGAAAAGAGGGACGAAATGTGAAAGTTAGGGCAGCAAGAGATGAAGGCAAGAGAGCATGGATTTATAAATGTAAAGTTGTGATAGTGTGATTTGGACTTCCTTCCAAAACAGAGCAACAAGATGGTAATAAAGAAGAGACAAATAACTCTTCAATAGGAAATCATGAAGCAAGGTTAGTATGAGAAAGAATGAACAAACACTGAAATGTGAGTCTTGCATGTCAAAATAAATAGCAATCAAGTCATACACACGTTTCCTTAAGATTAGTTTGTTGAAACTGCAGCGGTTATCCATGGAGACAGGGACCTGGGTTAGGGCCTATTGCGGAAGATATAGACATAATTTGCCTCATAGAAACACATGAGCATGAAAGGTACATGACACCTCTATTTGTAGGATGCCAGAAGATGGGATTGTGGAAAAATGCAACAGGGAATGGCAAAAGGCACGAGGGTATGATGGTTTTAGTGAGGTAGAAAGAAGGTTGTTTCATGTAGTTAGAAAAAGAAGATTGAAGTAAACAATTTATTTGGTTTAAAATATCAGAAAATGGAAACAACATCAAATCGCAAAATGCTATTTTGTGCTGCAAGTTTAAAAAATCTACAAAGGTAGAGGGCTTGACCACAAAGATCCATTTACAACCTTAAAAGTAGATATTGCAACATATCCTCAACTAAGTTAAGTCCTTATAGTGGGTGATTTCAATGCTAGGACTGCAAGTGAGCAAACTAGCATTCTTTGTTCTAAAGAAGACTGTGACCCTATTTGGCTTACAGAAGAGAGTAATCATCAATGGAAAAGAATTTTTGAGGACAAGGGCTGCAATCTCTTTGGTGAAAAATATTTTACTCTATGTGGGGCCTTTGATTTAGTCATTTGAAATGGCTTAACTAGATGGGCAAAGTCTGGTAATCTCACTTGAAATACTTATAATGGAGAAAGTATAGTAGATTATGTATTTTGCTTACATGGTTTGTGTCAGAAAATGGAGGTAGTTTTGATTGGTGATCAGTGTTGAGACTTAAAATTATATCACAAGACAATTTATTTAAGTTTCTCTTGGAATGGAAAGAAACAATTAGAGTAAAAAATGCAGCATGTCCAACAAAATCTCCCAAAGGGTAGAATTCTTTTGACTCCAGAAAATTGTAATACCTTAAAAATGATGCTAGAGAGGTTTTTCAAGAGGAAAATCACAATTTACGACCTTCATAGTCATGAATTAACACATTTAATTCAATGCACACTTGCAAAGTGCAAAAGAGCAAAAATTAAGAAGTTTGAAACTAATTGCTTCTCGGTTAATGCTTGGTTTGACAAGAAATGAAAAAAGGAACAGAGAATGTGGAAAGAGTCAAACAAGAATAACATAAAGTTCAGAGTTTACAAGAAGTTATTAAGCAAGAAAAATGATGATTTCATGGTTTCAAGGAGGGAAGAACTAATCTTCCTTGAGAAAAATATTCCCAAATTATTTTGGAAGTAGCTCCAACCGAGAATGATACAAACTCGAAATAGTATTACCACTTCTAAATGGTTTGACTGTGCAAGACAACTATATGAGCAGGATCCCAAGGTTGATCCTTCCCCCTTGGTCAACACTGATACTGAGCTCTTCACAGTGCAAGAGGTAGAGATGGGTATCAAGAATTTCGGCGTTGGAAATAAAAAAGACTTAGCTGAACTCTAAGAAGAATATCGAAAGTGGGGCTCAAATATTCTTGCACCTCACATTACGAAAATTTTCAACAACATCGTACAAGAGGGGCTCCCCACAAATTGGACAACTAGTCTGGAAATACCTCTTTTCAAGAGAGGTGACGTCAATAATCCCTCCCATTATAGGATGATCATGATAAACCTTTTGTTTTCAAAGCTATTTCGGAGCCTGATATAAAATAAAATTAGCAAGTGGACAGAAGAAAGAGATAAGCATGCTAGAAGGAAAGCAGGTTTTAGACCTAAACATTCCATAGTTGATCATTGTATAACTTTAAGTCACATCATTGAAAAAGTTTGGGAGAAAAACGCAGAAGTATTTTGCTACTTTGTTAATTTCAGAAAAATGTTTGACACAGTTCCTGGGGATAAGCGTTGGCACAGAACGAAGGAACTTGGGGTTCCTAAAGATTTGAGAGTGGTTGTGAATAGGTTTTATGAAGAGGTGAAAGTAAGAATTTCTAAATGTTTTAGAAGCGATATCAGGATCAACCAAGGTTTTCCACTGTCTCCTACCCTTTTTGGTCTATATATCGAAAAGCTTGAGGAGTGGTTAAATTTGCAAGGGGGTGGTGGTATCTATTTGCGAAAGTTTGTTATAAGGCTTCTTTTGTATGTAGATAACCTTATTCTTATTGCTAAATCAACTTTTGGTTTGCAAGAGCACTTACTATCCCTTGAGCATTTTTGTAGAAGTGTGGGGATGTAAGTCAATATCAGCAAAACAAAAGTAGTGGTTTTCTCTAAAGAAATAAAACATAACCAACATAAGTTCTACTTTGAAGACAACATTATGGAAGAAGTTGCAGATTACAAATACTTTGGAATTGTCTTCAACAAAAATATAAGTTGGGATGGTTGCAGAAAGAAAATAACTTTGGGGGCTTGGAAAGCATTTTATGCTTTTCAAAATAGGTCTAGAGAGGTAGAGTTATGGGACCACAAAATCACTCAAACTATTTTTGGGCTTCTAGTGATTCTGGTGATTCTCGATGGTTGTGAACTATGGGCCAACAATACATCCGACATGTAGTGGAAACAAATTGAGAAAATTGAGAAGCATTTGAATACAAAGAAATTTAAGATTAAAGGTGCAGTTCCTCATGCTATCATGTTAAGTGAAATAGGTTCTCCTCTTATTGAAGCAATTGCTATGGTGTGAGTCATAATGTATTTAAAAAAAATTGAAAAAATGGAAGGGGGTAGATGGCCTAAGGTTGTCTTTAATGACAAATTGTGCAACAAAAAAAGACTTGGATGCAACAAAATAACAAATGGTTTAGTAAATGGGATGTTGGCTTGAACATGTGTCCCATAAAAACAAAGAGATAAAATCTTTTGTTATGGATAAGTTCCACAAGCGTACTTGGGATAAGGAGCTAGGAAGAAAGAAAAAGTATTAGATTGAAGTGTTTAATTCCACTCATAGTCATCAACCAAAATCATACGTAGAGGCCAATATCTCTTGGAGGGCCAAAATTCTTATTGCTAAGTTAAGGAATGATTGTCATCAACTCCGTTTTGAAACAGGGCGCTGGAGAAGGCCAAAAGAAGAGTGGGAGGAAAAAGTATTCATTTTTTGTTCTTCCAGAAAAGTGGAAATAGAAAAGCATTTCATTTTAGAATGTGAGGCCTTCAAATACAACAGGGAAAGTTTTGAAGATACGCTAAGAGCAAGCTCTTGGGATAATATATTTAGCGAGGGGATTGTCGAGAAACTAGGAGCATTTATTGTGAGGCTTCACAGAAAAAGGTTTGAATACATCAAGTAGATGAAGAAGCAATTTGTCCCATAGACTATCTTTAACATTGTGGAAGTTAAACTAATTTTATTTTTTTCTTTCTTTATTTTTCACCTTAACTTTTAAAATATTTCTTAAATTAAATGAACCAAAACAAAATTAAATAGTAAAATAATTTATTTTAATTTTTTAAAGCATAATGAAAATATGATGAAATCTACCATAATGATAAAGATGAGAGACTTATTACCATCAAACTAGGGATTCGATGCTTTTCATGAAGGACCAACAAGCTAGACAAAGGTATAATATACAACTTTAAAGTGAAAGGTTAAAGACCAACCTATCATATGGCTCAGTTGGGTGTTGAACACATATATTTGTTCGCCAATAGGCATTTCTATATCGACTCGTGGATGTACAGCCGTTGACTTAGAAAATGTAATCTTGTTATTCATTTTTGGACGGTCGCAATTGAGTGCAGAAGGAATATGCTTCTTCTGGCCTTCATCGATAGTTGTGGTGATACGGAGCATAAAGCAGTGCAAAGGAAAATGAAAAAAAAAATGTTCAGTGGCGTGTGTCAAATGGCCGACTGTCAAGTGGGCTGCGCAGAGCCGGAAAAAGCACTGTGACCATTAGGTGCACTGGCCACCTAAATGCATAGAAGAAATATGTGTTTTTCAAAACCTAAAAATAATATAAATGAATAAAATTGCACTTATTTATTTGAAAATGTTATTTCTCATATTACTTTAAAATATGTTTTTTAAATTTCACCATAGGTAGATCTTACAAGATACTAATAGAGTTAGCATATAATGTTTTCTATTTTTACATTTGTAATGGTTTTTTTTCTAAGTAAGGTTAATCTATTGATATAATACAAAAAGTAGTTACGGAGTTTCCTGGCCATGAAGGGACCTGGCCTTAATCAACATGCAGCCATGAACATTGTATAAGACTACCCCAACAAAGGGGAAACCAGTCCAATAAGAAAAAAAGTCCAAAATACAACCAAATTTAACCCACAATTTTCTTGAGGGGACCAACCCATCAAAAACCACCTAGAAAATAGTAGTTTGTCCTGACTGGACCAACCAACCAACAAATTAGCCTGAGGACACATAAGACAGAAAAAACTAGACCAAGAACTAAAAGAAATGCCACCTGGCAGACGTGACACGCATCACAAAGTCATCCGGAGCATATTCCTTCACAATTGGACATGCCCAGTCATTCGGGTTGTTCGGCTCACCACGTCTCGCTGCCTGATGTCCTCCCTCCCTGCTTCCGGCCTCAACGTGCAGGCTCGATGTGTCCTCCATTCGACTCTCCATAGCCTGCATGTTGCTTTGAATTCCCAATTCATCATGCGAGCTACCTGCAATGGCTTTCCCATGCCTTCTATTCCGACCTCCATTACCTTCCTGCTCGTCATTGTTGCCCCTGTTCCTCCTTCAGCCAACTCTATGCGTCTCCTCCATGGAAATGGTCATGGGAATATACCACTCAGTCTCTTCTGTAATGGAGATGGAGACGGTGGCAACAATAACCGGGCGATTCAGACAGCTACGGAGTTGAAACTGCGTCGTGTGAGGGCCTGATGTGGAGGCAGAGGAAACGTTGCAGTGCGAACAACCGCGTCTTTGCGACTTGAGTAGTGGAGGCTGGCTCTGCCTCTGCCACTTCTTGTATTCGAATACTAGGGATTTTTAGTAGAGGAAGCAGGGGAAGCCGAATGATGGCGATGCAAAGCAAGGGAGCGAGTGCTTCCACCTCGCATGCCACCATGTTTGCTACGCATGCGGTGGTGGACCATGGTGGAAATAAGAGTAGTGAAAGAGTCAGGGAGAGCAGAAAAATAATTGGCAGAGGAATTTTGCACAGAGGTTACCGAGTGCTGGAGGACAATATCCAAATTGCAAAGGTTTGTATGGGAATGGTGGAAGCCATTACCCAAGTCAAGACAACACAGAATCCAACATCTGCGCCCAGTACTGGTTCACTCAGTCAGCTCTCCCGCCTGCAAAGGGCAAGCATAGTGAAACAGGGGCAGAATGACTGGAATGTTCTCCGACTCCATGGTTAAGCAAGGAATGGTCGTGCCTCAACTAGAGTAGGCATTAAATGCCGCTTGCGAGGTGCCATGAATATCATTCATGTTGATCTTGGTGTTATCACTCAAGTTGTTCCCTGGCTTCAGGAGGGAATACAGACGAGGTAACCACTAACCAATCTTTCAGCTGCAGACCCTAGCCAATCTGCAACCACAGAGGGCTCTCTCTTTGTGATTTAGATTTGTTTGATTGTATATTAGGCTAGTTATGAGACACAAGTTTTATGTGGTGTTTGGAAGATGACATTCAGTAGAACAAGGCAGTAAATTGAGAGAAGTTCAAACCATTGGGTTGATGGAGTCTAATGTAGTAAACTTCTGGTTACAGTTTCTTGGCAATGGAAGATTGCAGAGCAGTATAGTTGAACATAGAACAATATTTCAAGTTGAAAGTAGGATGGAATGAAGTTAGGGAATGAAAGGAAATCAAGAATCTTTCATTATGTTAATAGAGGGAAATTGTGTAAACATTAACAGGGAGCAATTAAGAATTCCTTGCTGATGTTTAATGTGTAAGAACCAAAGAGACAAGCGCACTTAAGAATTCTTGCCCACGATGGTTCTGTGGAAAACATAGAAAACTACAGGAACTGAACATAGAGTACATATAGTAAATTCTGGATTATCCTTTTTTCCTATAACTTAGAACACGATATTCATATGATAAATAAATTACAAATACAGTAAATCAAGAGTAAGGGAAACTTATTGATCCATGCATCAACACAAGAATTCTGCAACACATCCTTTAGCCATTGAATCCACCACCAGCAAATTCACCAACACAACATCTAGCAATTTTATTTAAGAAGAGTTCTCAAAATTTACAGAGCAGGTCTAGAATGATATTCATCAGCCAACAATAATACATCTCTTTTGCAAGTATTTATAGAAGTTTACAAAATATCTCGTAGGGAAATATCTGGACATAAATTTATCCATCTACTCTGGCAGAAGCAATAACTAATGTGGAAAAAACCACGCAGTATTAACTAAGGAGATAAATATGTTGTACTGGCTGTTGTAGGTGTCCTACTTGTAGCTGACTTTTTGACTCTGATAGTCAGTTGATGACGGCTTCCCTGATGTGCTGTCCTGTTGTGTTGTCTTTTTCCACCTGTGTCTGAGCCTGTTTTATCTTTTGGCACGAATCTTCTTCCTCAGCTGATTTGATTTCTCCAGATATCCCCTTTAATTTGTAATGCTAATAATTTTACAAAAAGGAGAGCTGAACTTATTTTGGTAAAACCTCCAGCATGCTCTGCCACCACTGGTCCGTTGGTAATTGATGCTTTCTCATTTTGATCAGTGTCTCATCAGCTTCAGTGTACCTGTAATAGTTTGGCTAGAAATCAAAAAGATGTGCCACCTCATGCTCAATGAAGAACAAACCTTCCAGTTTATCATACAAACTTTGCCCTGTGGGAGGGACTGTCTCTTCTGTGCTGCTTGATGATGTTGTAATCTGATTTTGCACATAGGTATTTAGCCTATGAGCATACTGTTCTTTCTTTGACAGCTTCCCATTACTAGTAACCAAGCTAGGCAAATCTTTGCATTGTAACATTGAAAATTTATGTCTGAAGGCTTCAACCTCTGCCTGCATTTCCTGGCATTTCGTTTCTACTGTTTAAACAAAATTTCTCATAGTTATTACCTTCTTGACTCTTAAAATAGTCTCTGTCCTGTTGTGAATGTCCAGAGATGCTAGTTGTTCTCTAGTATGAGTGTTCATGAAGCGAATCATTTGATTGACTTGCTCAGGTTTATTGGCCAATAATACTCTGGCCTTTTGAGCTTCATACAGAGCCAATCCTATCAACTCTATCTAATAATAAATGGTTTGTATTTCTGTCCACTGATCAGCAATAGCTTGGCTAATTTTATCCCACAAAGTAGTCTTTATTTCTATCAGCGTTCTGTGGAGAGTGAGGTCCTTCTCCAAGGCCTTTATTTTGTTCTCTAGGGCCTTTACTTCCCTGGTTTTCTCTGCAACAGTCATCTTTTATTTGTCATAACTAACCTCAATTTTGGCTAGTTTTTCCTTGGTCTCCTTGAGTTCTGCCATCTGGGTCTCCAAGGCTTTTATCTCTTTCATCATTTCCTCCATGCTTAAACTGGCCTCTTGTAATGCACTTGCTGTAGCTACTGTTGAAGTTGAGGCACCTACTGTTGAAGCTGGATCCAAGGGAGGTGCTACTGTAGTGACTGCTAGAGGAGGAGCTGAGATGATTGGAGCTGTTTGGGATGGCCGAGAGCTTCTTCCAATGCTTTCTCTGTGTCCAACAATCTTTGGTTCATCCTCATGAGTAAGCTGACCACATCCTCTTCTTCCATTTGTTGTGCCACCTCTGTAGTTTGAGGATGTATGGTAGCTGGCAGCTTCAATTGTCTTCTCAGAGTTGCTATGTCCTCCTCCTTTTTCCTTATTAAGGCCTGTGCCCCTTTGGGATCCTTGGGATCATGTCCCAACTCTATAATGATTTTTTCCAAGGATTTTATCCTATTATCCTTAGCCAATGAGGAGGCTTTCTCCAGCTCTAGTTGGGCAGAAGTGTTATATAATGAATTTTGTAATCTATGGGCCATTAGAGCTTTATCTGCTAAGCTGGAGTATACCATTTCTCCAGCCTGTTTATGCAACTCAATCTGGTCTATTGGATGGATGTCTTTGGCAACAACTTCCAGATTGGTTCTGATATAATCTGCAGCTGACTGTGGCTGTTGTACAGTGGGTCTGAAGTGAATAAGAGTCATCTTCCTTGCTTGCATGTGATAGGCTGCCATCAACCTTTGTTGATTTGTAGGAGCCATTCTTAATAATTGATTTTAAAGTTGAAACCTCACTCGTTCATTTCTAGCTTTAATTTCAGTGAATTCTCTCTTGATATCTGAGCCCTGCTTGGTCTGCTACTTGGACGATGAAACCTCCACACTTGGCTATCTCTCTTGCTCCTGCTGAAAGGAGCTGGCCGATGTTTCGAAAATAGGAGGGATCTGCTGTTCAGAAGTTCCCTCACCCCTGATATTGCCTGTGGTCTCTTTAGTAAATTCCTCCTCAGAATAGGGGTTTAGCCTCTGCCTCTTTTCCCCTTGCTGATCTGTAGATGTCCCTGTCGGTGTGTCTTCAGGTCTGTCCCTCTTTTTAGCTCTTTCTTCATTGTGAGGGGTTTGCAGTACAAGGATTTCAGCGACCTTTATTTGGGTTGAAGGGCCTTGTTCTTGACCCTTTTCCTGATTTGTGGATGGTTGTTACTGCCATTGTACTCTATTATTCTTAATGCTCAATTTCCTTGCCTTTCCCTACAGGTGGAATGGTTTCTTTAGCCGGTTGTTGTGAAGATGTAGCAGCTGATGTGCTTGCTCCAATATGTTGAGGCTGTGTGAAGGGTACCTGTGCAAAATAATCCAGGTCAATTCTTTTCTCATATTCTTTCATTTCTTTTTCTCGTCTTTTTTCTTCAATAAGCTCTTCATCTAGTGTGCCCTCTACCCATTCTTGTCGATTAACATATTGTTCAATGTGAGGGATTGGTTGGTCAACATATTCTAAAAGCCTGTGTTTGACTCTTCTAAAGCTTATGAAATGTTCAGGGTCATATGGTGCCCAAATGAAGCTTTGTTTCAGCATGAGCTCTTTGCTTAGCATCTTTTCTGCATCACTCCAGGCTTCTTCCCTTTTATTGAAAACAAAAGGACCCAATTGATGTCTAATTTTGAGCTATGCCTTCTTTGTTTTTCCATGGAAATGAGTCAAATTTGCACTACTGAATTGCTTGAAATATTCCAAGGCAAAAAGACTCATGGGGACATATCTTGGCAATTTATAGGGAGGCAACTCACAACCATAAATCCTGATCATTGTGTGGTTTTGGTAGAAGTACCAATAACCAATGTTGTAGCCCCTTGAAAGATGTAAGATTCTTTGCATTTAACCGATGAGCCTGCCACGAGGAGTCATCATCAACAGACAAGTGGCTGGGTAGATGAACATATCAACAAACTCACAATATGTGTAGGGAGAGAGGTGAACTTCATGGAAAACTGAGGTCTAGAAGATAACAAATCTCCTCTCTCCTTTGGAGTCTAGTTTCTTGTGAGGAACTTTGAAACTATTAGGGTGATAGTACAACATCAGATGGTATATGTAAGAGGTATACTTAAATACTCTTTCTCTCTCCAACATTATGAACTGATCATGTATTTTGTTTGCTATGAAGGTGGCATAGTCATACATGACAGCAGGGGGCTGTCCTGGAGTGAACATGGTCAATAGCACAAACACAGTTTCATCCATAATCTCACCAGTTTTGCATCCTAGAATGTAGGATATCATATCTACCAGGAGCCTGCCTGTTTTATTGAATGAGACTTGATGATAGGGTGGAGGATGATTGGCCCGGCACTATGGTTGCATGAACAACTGACCTACCCTTGATATTTCCGAACTAGAGAGCTTTGCACCCTTATCAAGCAGGAGTTTCATTGTGAGAGGAACCAGAGGCTGTGGTGGCTCAAAGTTCAACATTTTATTTATGGATTGAGGATTAATATAGAACAGTACAGACCCATATGGAGTGAGAATTTCTCTTTGCGTGGGGTCATATTTTGCATGGCACAGATGAATGAAGTCAGGCAACACATTGACTGATGGGAGGTAATAGATGGGCATACTAGATTCCCAGATTCTCAGGACATCAGTGTTATTTCTGTGATTGTTTCTGACTTGACACACAGTTTTGAGGTGAGACTTGAGGCCCATCATGTCCTTAATCTGGAAGTCGCTGTCTGCCAGAGTTAACCACTCTAAATCCATATGTGGTGCATTCAAGGGGGCGATGTTGAGAGCCACTGGAGCCTCCATACTTTAATTGACTATGTCTTTGACTAGAATGTGTGTTTGTAGAACAACAGAAAGGATAATTGTGCTTTAGAACTTTTCTCAGGATCTTGTGGACTGAATTTATCTTGTGGTGATCTTACAGGGTAGCATCCATAGTATAAAGGTAAATTTTGCAAACAGCAGTGGGGGAAAATGGACCAAACTGTAGGGATAGGCTCCCTTTCAAGCTGTTAGGTGAAAAACTCTTTGGGGTAACAAGCAACAACAGTGGATTGGATTTCTCAAGAAATTATAGAATAAGCTTTGAATTTTGAAGAAATAGAGGAAGAATTCTTCCTTGTTGGTAATTTTAGACAATTTTAGAGGCGAGAAGGTGGGCTAGAATTGAAGTTTTGCCAAGCGATTTGCAGAGGTTTCTGGCAGAGTTTGCAGGTTTATTCCACGAACAATGATCAGATAGCGATTGTTTTTAGTGCATAGGTCACAGGTAATAATTCTTTGACTTAATTTAACCTCTTTAGGTGATTTCGCCGGAGAAATTGCTTAAAACGGGGTTGAGGGACGATTATGAGGTAAATACCTGGTTTTCGGGTGCCTGAGGTAAGGTGGAGACTGCAGGTTGAGCTGAAGTGGTGCACTGTGGAGTTGACTGAGCTGGGTGACGAACTTTGCAGCAGTGGAGGCCAACTCGTCGTAAAATCGCATGCAGGGCTGCGCAGTCAACGAGCTTCGAAAATAAACAAAACAATCACTTTCCCGTGTTTTTTATAAAAATTTGGACTTTCAGACCTTTTGGGCACGTTTTGGGGATGACGTCAGCATGACATTGGTTTGTCCGGTAGTAGAGTACGGAGGGTGACATGGTTACTAACACGGTTACTGACGAGGAGGGTGACATGGTGGACACGGCGGCGAGAGCAACAACGCGGGTGATGACGTAACGGCTGACGGGAGAGTGACGTGGGTGGAAGGACGGAGGGTGGTAAGGGGTTTCCATCAGACTGCCTTTGGTACGGGGTGGTTTCTATCTGTGTCGGTCGATGCAATCAGAATACGTCGGGTGTCCCTGTGTACGACAGGAAAATCGCCGACCGTCAGGTACTAACGTCCCGTCATCGGGGCATGTCCAATATTGATAGGGACCGTCGGATCTGGGGAAGGTGATCCGACGGTGGACAAGAGGGTAAGTTGTCAGAGGTTTACCAGAGCTGCGTGCATAATAACCTTTAATTTTTGTAAGGTTCGGGCGGGTTTAAGACTTTGGGTTATTTGGCAACTACGGAGCGGACCCGACGCTTTAATTAACAAAAGGTTAATTAAATGGGTTTATTGCGTGGGTAAGGTAGGGTATGGTCATTTATTTGACCAAGGGTCTAACAAATCCCAATAGGACACATGGTGGGCTATCATTGGCCCCAGGTGGACCAATGGTTCCCAAGGACTTTTTGAATCATAGCCATATTAGGCGGGGATGGGATATACATAGAATTTTGGGGTTTTTTGCTTTTAATACATAATAGGGGTAGGGAAACATTAATCTAGGAGTTATATACATAGAGTTAGGATGTTAATATGACCAGGGACAGGGAAATGGTAAGTTTATAGGGTAAAAATTTAGATCTTTTAGGAAATGAAGGGGAAATGAGATGATCATTTTTACACAAGAAATGTGGCTTGTGTTTACCAAGCAAAGACAATGTTTTGCCTAGTACCTTGCAAAATGAAGTCGATTAGGACTATTGAGCATATCTCAATATCCTTAGGGGATGTTAGTGAAATTTGTGGGGGAAATTAAAGGGGAAGTTAGTCATGCTCCACTGAACTTGTAACCACTTTGCCAGGATGCTGGTGATACTGTGTAAACTAAACATCACTCTACTTTCTGCAACCTCATCATTATCTGCCTACCCAACCTAAAATATCTAACATTTTTTCTTCCTTTGATTGGGTGCATTTGAGCTAGAAAACCCTACTTTTCTTTTTTTCTTTTGACTGCCCTCCTATCTAAAACTATCCTTATTTCAACCAAGGGCTCTGTAATGACCAGACATTTTACATAAATAAAATTGTTATTTACCTTATAGGTGAATAAAAATAACAGAAATTATTATTTTCTTGAAATGATGAAAATATTATTTGTGCAAAATGATATAATATGAATTGCATGATGTATGTGTACACAGTAACTTTATGTGAAAAGTTATTTACTCTTCCTGCTTAAAGATAAAGGAAAACAGTTGCCAGCATATTAGGGGAAACCCTAACTGTTTTCTCTTTCCCATAGAAAAGGGGAAAGAAGAAAAGACCCGGGTTGTTGAATGAACAAACGGGAAGAAAAGAAAAGGGCACTGGAGTAGAAGAAGAGGGTGCTACGTCTGGTGAGGACCAGATAGCACAGGCACATTTGTGTTTCATATTGCTGAGGCTGTGGCCGGTAAGAGAGCTTGGGGGAGAGACTCAGTTCGAACGACTAGTCTCGTGGCTGGGAGGATATCAAGCATTCAATCACCTTCTACGTGCTGTAGAAGTGCAGAAGATAAAAGACAAGGATACACAGGTAAGTATCTGTAGTTTCATTAAATCTGGAAGACTAATTATTACTCTGTATTCCTAAGAATCTGATTATAGTTGCTGTGGGTGTGACTTTTGGGCTGTAAATCAGAACCTGGGTATTACTGAATGCAATACCGGTAATGATTAACGCCCCTGTCATATATATATGTAATGTATTAAGTAAGAGAAAGAAACAGAGGATGAGAATTGAAACAGTGTCCTGTACGTTACTCTCGAACAAGTGAGATTGTGCAAATAGAGAGACAGTAATTACTAGATGCCATAATGGAATAGAATAGCTGAACTACCGTTATCAGGTATGAGAACAGGTATAAATATATTAATACCTACGCTAGATAACAACACCTGAAATAACCAATTACCCCTAATACAGAACTCCATGAGCAGTGATTCACACATTGTCCGTAATTTTTTTTACAAGTATTGAAAAAGTGAACCAAACAAATACATATATACTCGGAATGAAATTTCATTACGAAAAGTAGCAGTCAAAGAGGATAGATATGATGTCCTGTAAATATATGTCTTTCCAGATAAATAGCAGTACAAACCCTCGCAAGAATCATAGTTTCGATAAGGGTTACAAGAAAACAAAATACTGTAAAAGACTCACAATGTAAAGACTATAAATATAACTACCGATTATCATAACTGTAGAAGTATTGGGTTGGCCGCATACACAAGTGTGAACCACCTGGTGGTATGACGCCCCGTATGTTGCCAAATAGGGGTTGATATAACCCGAAGGTCATACCATCCGCACGGCGGATATATTTATTTAACCCAAAGCAAAAAGACAAATAATGAAGAGTCGACATGAGCATTTAACAGGTTAATCACCAGCTAACAATGAGGAGTGGTAATCCACCAATAGTGGAGCCGTTACTGGGCCGTAACAGGCCTCCTCCTATATCCATACATAAACATATCAGAATCATTAATAAAAGTCTGTCACTCGGATTAGTCTATTGTCAACAATAATACGCATACACATCAACTCATTTATCTGTATATCATCTAACCTCCGAGAGATGGCGAACCCAGAAAGAGTAGGGTCATAAACCAAAACCCTCAGACCATTTCATTAAAAACTGAAATAAATAAAAAGTGTGTAACATGTGAAGATTCGGTGGCTCGTGGGGAGCGGCACCGCGCGCTAACAGAGCATAAGCATAGTAAACAATAAGAAAAGCAACAAGATCTGTAATATGCGAAGACTGTTCGATAAATGGAGTTAAACCCATAATCCTGATGCATTAACCATGGCCTTTAATACTGAGTCCATTACAATATGTTTACACCGAACATTCGAACAATTACAACCATAGATTTGAGCTACCTGACAGACCATAACCAGATTCAAAACCCTATGGACAATCTACTCATACGGCGACCTGGGTTTCAACCCCAAAACAATGGTAAACAGGGAATGAAAGGAAATTCTGTTGAAGTGAGGCCATGGCGCCAAGTCATGATGGGATGGACAAAACCCTGGTAGAGAAGAACAATATAAGTCGAACTCCAAGATTGAATTAACCAGTGCAAACCTACAGTAGTAGAGCGCTTACCGGATTAAGGGATTGAAGGTCGAAACCCTAAATAACCCTCGTAATTGCGGCCTCATCGGTCTGCTACCCTGTTCCAACCAGTATTAATCAAGTAGTTAGCATATTCATATAAAATACAGTGAAAAAAAATGAACTAATACAATAATGAAGCGAAGGAAAGGTGCATCACCTGTTACAGATGGAGATAAGGGCGAGGGACAGGGAGGGTTTCACCGCCAACCAGGCCGTCTCTATAATACATTCAAGATACCAGTGAATTGAACCAGGAATACCCACGGTAATGGCACCCTGACCATGGCAGCGACGCCGGAGCAAAGGCTGCATCTGTGGAGCTGGAGCAACAACGCAAATGATCGGGACCGCGTGAATGAACCCTATGTATTACCCCGCCCAAGGCACATCTATTTCCACCGTTCGATCGCTGGTATTGATCCTGGCCGCCGATTACAATGACAATCCTGAGAGGTGGGTGGCGGGACTGTAACATTAATGTCCCAGCTACCAAACCCAAGGATCAGCGATGCGGATCGATGGAGTGGACCATGGATGCCAAGTGTCACAAGCAGGATGCCTCAACTTGCCGCCAAATGTATTGATTTGTACCGTATAAAGTTACCAAGGACAATCAACGTCCGGTTAACCGTCAGAAGATAGATATGCTGGATCAATTCATTTATAATCATATCCGTTATTAACAAAGTCAAATACCATGATGGCGTTAATATATAGATGTGTAGGTAATGTAAATAAAATTTTTAATTATTGTGTAATGTTAGTGTATGGAGGGTTATGGCATATGGTATCAGAGCCCAGTTACAGTACTGTGGCCTCTGGGTAAGACAATGATGAATGAACATTGTGGAAATGAATTGACAAATAATCATTTTTCTTTACTACTCGTGAATGTTTTCTTACACAGGACCAGGTTCTGAGAATAACAGACGTGAGGAGAGCAGAGAATACACTGCGACGACCTGTAATGGGACAGGGCGTAACCGGTGCAGAAAATAACCCAGAATTGTGGGTACAACTTGGAGAAGAAGCCAGAATCACAAATCAAGCAATTCTGGAGACCGTGCAAGAGCTGAAGAATGAGATGGCTCGACTACGAGAAGATAACGCCCGATTGACAATGGAACAAGAAAAATTTTTGAAAAGTTTGTCCGACAAACAAAATCAAATACCAGTTAATCCAAGTGCGGAACAGCAAAGGATGTTGGAAGAGCAGAATCATCACATACCCCCCGAAGGATCGAAGGAGCAGGAAGAACGCTCTGATAATGCATTTGAACAGCAAACTTCGAAAAGACAAAGGGTAGAACTGCAAGGGGAATTCCGTAAGATTAAGCCACCGCATTTTGACGGAGAACAAGAAGAAGCCGCTGAAGCATGGTTAATCAATATAAATAAGTATTTTCAGCTTTATGAATACAATCACAATCTTAAAGCATGATTAGCTATTTTTCAATTACAAGGAAAGGCCACCATATGGTGGGAAGAAGTGAAGATCGTCAAAGGGGTTACAGAGCAAAACATAACATGGGACAATTTCCAGAGGTTCTTTAAGGAGAGATATCTAACCGAACGCTTTTATGATGAAAAAGCCAGAGAGTTCCATGATCTGCGATTGGGGCAGCAGACTATGGATGAATTCATCACCCGTTTTACTTCCCTACTCCGCTACGTACCATATATAAGGGAGGAAAAAGCGAAAGTGCAGCGATTTGTTAGCAGTTTACCCCCGTATATGCGGGAAAGGATTGAATTTGATAATCCAAAATCAATGGATGAAGTAATCCGCAAAGCTAGAATCTGCTATCAACAAAGTAAACAGAAAGGGGAAACTACTAGCAGGAAATGGAATGAGAAGAAGAATTTTAAGACAGTTGGAAACAACAAAGGGATTCGCAATAATGGAAATAAAGGCGTTGGCAAAGGAACAAACAACAAATTTGCAGCTAGAACTACATCCAAGTTCAGATCTGCAAACGAGTCCAACGTCAGTGAACAGCAAATCAGATTGGACAATGAGGGGACAGCAAGACCCCCTGTGCAGTGCTGGGGTTGTGGGGGACCTCACTACATCAAAAATTGCCCACAACGAAAGGGGACTGAACAATTATCCCAAATTCATGAAGCCTCAACTGTTGGCGAAGTGGGTTGAAGCGTACCCAGAATCAATGCGGCTTTGGAGGATCGACAGGCGGAATATCAGCCAACTATGGTCGAGTTCGAAGGTA
>APFE030878352.1:190159-229867 GCA_000404065.3 Pinus taeda
GGAGGAAAAAGCGAAAGTGCAGCGATTTGTTAGCAGTTTACCCCCGTATATGCGGGAAAGGATTGAATTTGATAATCCAAAATCAATGGATGAAGTAATCCGCAAAGCTAGAATCTGCTATCAACAAAGTAAACAGAAAGGGGAAACTACTAGCAGGAAATGGAATGAGAAGAAGAATTTTAAGACAGTTGGAAACAACAAAGGGATTCGCAATAATGGAAATAAAGGCGTTGGCAAAGGAACAAACAACAAATTTGCAGCTAGAACTACATCCAAGTTCAGATCTGCAAACGAGTCCAACGTCAGTGAACAGCAAATCAGATTGGACAATGAGGGGACAGCAAGACCCCCTGTGCAGTGCTGGGGTTGTGGGGGACCTCACTACATCAAAAATTGCCCACAACGAAAGGGGACTGAACAATTATCCCAAATTCATGAAGCCTCAACTGTTGGCGAAGTGGGTTGAAGCGTACCCAGAATCAATGCGGCTTTGGAGGATCGACAGGCGGAATATCAGCCAACTATGGTCGAGTTCGAAGGTAAGATTTCAAACCTTACCATATCTGTTTTGATTGATCCCGGGTCCACGTTGAGTTATGTGAACCCGAAAGTAGTGGAATGTTGTAATTTGCAATCTGTTAAATTTAAAAACCCATGGCTAATGCAATTAGCTACTAGGGCTAAGCGGCGGGTAATTGCCAAGATCAACGATTGTTCATTTACTATAGCAGACCAGCCAATAACAGCTGACCTGAACATACTCCCTCTGGGTTCCTATGACATTCTAATCGGTATGGACTGGTTAGAAAAACACTGGTCATTAGTTGATTGCAAAACCAAAATTATTTATTACAGAGATCAACAAGGAAACAACAAAGAAATGCAGGGAATCAAGCGACCAGTGCAGGTTCGACCGATAACTACAAATCAATTGGTAAAATGTGTACGGAAAGGCTATCAAGTGTACGCCATCCAAGTGGGCTATGCAAACTCCAAGGATAAATCTGCATCTTTGAATAATATCCCTGTAATACAAGAATTTACAGATGTGTTTCCGGAAGAAATTCTAGGACTACCACCACGAAGAAACACAGATTTCACTATAGAGTTGGTACCAGGGGCTGCACCAGTATCACGAGCACCCTACAGAATGAGTGTGCCTGAGTTGACAGAATTAAAAATGCAGTTGCAAGAATTACTGGACAAGAATTACATCCGTCCCAGTGTGTCTCCATGGGGGGCGCCAGTGTTATTTGTCAAGAAGAAAGACGGCACCCTCCGGATGTGTATTGATTATAGACAATTGAATAAGTTGACTATTAAAAACAAGTATCCTCTCCCCCGGATCGACGAATTGTTCGACCAAGTAAAAGGCGCGACAGTGTTCTCTAAGATCGATTTACGATCAGGCTACCACCAGATCAGAATTAAGGACGAGGACATCGCAAAAACAACTTTTAGAACCAGGTATGGGCACTATGAATTCATGGTTTTGCCGTTTGGGCTCACCAACGCCCCAGCAACCTTCATGTGTTTAATGAATGGTATTTTCCATCCCTATTTGGACCAGTTCGTGTTGATATTTATTGATGATATCTTAATTTATTCACGCACTATCGAAGAACATCACGAACATCTCCGAATAGTGTTGCAGACCCTTCGAGAACATCAGCTGTACGCTAAGTTTAGTAAATGTGACTTCTTCAAAGCAGAAATTCAGTATTTGGGTCACGTAATCACAAAGGATGGAATTGCGGTGGATCCGGAAAAGATAAAAGCTATAATGGAATGGCCGGTTCCAAAAGATGTAGCAGATGTCCGATCTTTCATGGGGCTAGCTGGGTATTACAGGAGATTCGTAGAAGTTTTCTCTAAGGTAGCATTTCCCATTACTTCCCTGCAGAAGAAAGGAAAACTGTTTCATTGGACCCCAAATTGCCAGAAAAGTTTCGAACAATTGAAACACCTGCTCACCACAGCACCTATTCTGAGTATAGCAGATCCCAATAAGGATTATGTAGTATGTACAGATGCTAGCAAAGAAGGATTGGGAGGGGTCTTGATGCAAGAAGGCAGAGTAATTGCTTACGAGTCTCGAAAATTAAAAGAACATGAGCAGAAATATTCTGCTTATGACTTAGAGTTGGCTGCCGTTATTCATGCCCTGAAGATGTGGCGGCACTATCTCATGGGCCAGAAGTTTTTGCTGCATACCGACCATCACAGTTTGACTAATTATTTCAGCCAACCTACCTTAAATGCTAGGCAAGCAAGATGGGTGGATTTCCTAAGTGGCTTTGATTTTGACATAAAGCATTTGCAAGGGACGGAAAATAAGGTGGCAGACGCCTTGAGCTGGAAAATACACAATTTGTATGAAGTTTCCTTTAGTGGATGGGAAAGTCCCTTCATGGAAATGATAAAAGAAATTGCAGATCAGGATACTGAATATCAGCAATTGAAATTGCAGATACAGCAATCTGCTAAAAAAGACAGCCAACAAGAATATGAATTAGATGATGCTGGAAGGATTTACTTCAAGAAAAGATTGTATGTGCCTAATCAAAGCAGAATTAGAAATCTGATTATGGATGAATTTCATATCAGCCATTATGCAGGTCATCCGGGTTATCAAAAGATGATAACAGCAATCTGGAAAGAATATTTCTGGCCTGGAATGAAGAAAATCATTGTTGAGTACCTGGCACGGTGCTTAGAATGTCAACAGATTAAAGCAGAACATCAGCATCCAGCAGGATTGCTACAACCATTGCCAGTTCCGGAATGGAAATGGGAAATCATCTCCATGGACTTTATTACAGGACTACCCCGAACAAAAAGAAATAATGACTCCATTTTCATGGTAGTGGACAAACTAAGTAAGGCTGCACACTTTATACCTGTGCAATCTACATATAGAGCTGCGCAGATCGGCCACATTTTTATGCAGAATGTATTCAAGTTACATGGACTTCCGAAAACAATAATTTCCGATCGTGATGTGAAATTCACCTCAGTATTTTGGAAAACACTGTTTGCGGAATTAGGAACTCAACTCAATTTCAGCATAGCATACCATCCACAGACTGATGGGCAAACAGAACGAGTGAATCAAATGGTGGAGGATATGCTAAGGGCTTATGTCATGCAACAACCCACCAGATGGGAAGATTACTTACATCTTGTAGAGTTCGCGTACAACAACGGTTACCATACTTCAACACAAATGAGTCCATTTGAAGTGTTGTATGGTCGGAAATGTCGTACACCCACTAGTTGGGGAGGACCGGAAGATAAATTGAGTCTAGGTCCTGAGATGCTGAAGGAAATGGAAGATATGGTAAAAAGGGTACGTGTTAATTTGAAAGCTGCCCAAGATAGACAAAAGAATTTCGCTGATCGAAAGAGAAGGTTCAAA
Organism: Pinus taeda; assembly: GCA_000404065.3. Taxonomy (NCBI): domain Eukaryota; kingdom Viridiplantae; phylum Streptophyta; class Pinopsida; order Pinales; family Pinaceae; genus Pinus; species Pinus taeda. Next base: position 193,578 of record APFE030878352.1, read on the forward strand.
GAGTTTCAGGTTGGGGACCATGTGTACATTCGAATTCAGGCCAAAAGAAGTACTTTGCAGTGGAGTGGATGCGCTAAATTGGCACCCTGATATTGTGGACCCTTTCAAATTTTAGCAAGGGTCAGACCAGTAGCTTACCAACTGGCCCTGCCAAGTCACATCCGAGTCCATAACGTGTTTCATGTTTCTGTCCTAAAGAAATATGTGTATGACCCTAAGCATGTAATCCGATGGCAGGAGATTCAGGTGGGTGATTATTACGATAAAATTCAGTAAAATTTATATATGAAAAAGGAAACTAATTCAAGGAATTATGTGTTGCAGGTCGAACCGGAAGGAGAGGTTCTGGTCGAACCGCTGAGCATTCTCGACCGGAGAGAAGTGCAGCTGCGGAAACGAGTTATTACCCAAGTTAAGGTGCAATGGCGACATTTTGGGCCTGACGAGGCCACTTGGGAAGATGAGGAATTGATGAAAAGGACCTATCCCAATCTGTTCGGATCTGTGAGACACCGAGACGGTGTCCAATCTCAGGGGGAGGAGATGTAATGACCAGACATTTTACATAAATAAAATTGCTATTTACCTTATAGGTGAATAAAAATAACAGAAATTATTATTTTCTTGAAATGATGAAAATATTATTTGTGCAAAATGATATAATATGAATTGCATGATGTATGTGTACACAGTAACTTTATGTGAAAAGTTATTTACTCTTCCTGCTTAAAGATAAAGGAAAACAGTTGCCAGCATATTAGGGGAAACCCTAACTGTTTTCTCTTTCCCATAGAAAAGGGGAAAGAAGAAAAGACCCGAGTTGTTGAATGAACAAATGGGAAGAAAAGAAAAGGGCACTGGAGCAGAAGAAGAGGGTGCTACGTCTGGTGAGGACCAGATAGCACAGGCACATTTGTGTTTCATATTGCTGAGGCTGTGGCCGGCAAGAGAGCTTGGGGGAGAGACTCAGTTCGGACAACTAGTCTCGTGGCTGGGAGGATATCAAGCATTCAATCACCTTCTACGTGCTGTAGAAGTGCAGAAGATAAAAGACAAGGATACACAGGTAAGTATCTGTAGTTTCATTAAATCTGGAAGACTAATTATTACTCTGTATTCCTAAGAATCTGATTATAGTTGCTGTGGGTGTGACTTTTGGGCTGTAAATCAGAACCTGGGTATTACTGAATGCAATACCGGTAATGATTAACGCCCCTGTCATATATATATGTAATGTATTAAGTAAGAGAAAGAAACAGAGGATGAGAATTGAAACAGTGTCCTGTACGTTACTCTCGAACAAGTGAGATTGTGCAAATAGAGAGACAGTAATTACTAGATGCCATAATGGAATAGAATAGCTGAACTACCGTTATCAGGTATGAGAACAGGTATAAATATATTAATACCTACGCTAGATAACAACACCTGAAATAACCAATTACCCCTAATACAGAACTCCATGAGCAGTGATTCACACATTGTCCATAACTTTTTTTACAAGTATTGAAAAAGTGAACCAAACAAATACATATATACTCGGAATGAAATTTCATTACGAAAAGTAGCAGTCAAAGAGGATAGATATGATGTCCTGTAAATATATGTCTTTCCAGATAAATAGCAGTACAAACCCTCGCAAGAATCATAGTTTCGATAAGGGTTACAAGAAAACAAAATACTGTAAAAGACTCACAATGTAAAGACTATAAATATAACTGCCGATTATCATAACTGTAGAAGTATCGGGTTGGCCGCATACACAGGTGTGAACCACCTGGTGGTATGGCGCCCCGTATGTTGCCAAATAGGGGTTGATATAACCCGAAGGTCATACCATCCGCATGGCGGATATATTTATTTAACCCAAAGCAAAAAGACAAATAATGAAGAGTCGACATGAGCATTTAACAGGTTAATGACCAGCTAACAATGAGGAGTGGTAATCCACCAATAGTGGAGCCGTTACTGGGCTATAACAGGCCTCCTCCTATATCCATACATAAACATATCAGAATCATTAATAAAAGTCTATCACTCGGATTAGTCTATTATCAACAATAATATGGATACACATCAACTCATTTATTTGTATATCATCTAACCTCCGAGAGACGGCGAACCCAGAAAGAGTAGGGTCGTAAACCAAAACCCTCAAACCATTTCATTAAAAACTGAAATAAATAAACAGTGTGTAACATGTGAAGATTCGGTGGCTCGTGGGGAGCGGCACTACGCGCTAACAGAGCATAAGCATAGTAAACAATAAGAAAAGCAACAAGATCTGTAATATGCGAAGACTTTTCGATAAATGGAGTTAAACCCATAATCCTGATGCATTAACCACGGCCTTTAATACTAAGTCCATTACAATATGTTTACACCGAACATTCGAACAATTACAACCATAGATCTGAGCTACCTGACAGACCATAACCAGATTCAAAACCCTATGGGAAATCTACTCATACGGCGACCTGGGTTTCAACCCCAAAACAATGGTAAACAGGGAATGAAAGGAAATTCTGTCGAAGTGAGGCCATGGCGCCAAGTCATGATGGGATGGAAAAAACCCTGGTAGAGAAGAACAATATAAGTCAAACTCCAAGATTGAATTAACCAGTGCAAACCTACAGTAGTAGAGCGCTTACCGGATTAAGGGATTGAAGGTCGAAACCCTGAATAACCCTCGTAACCACGGCCTCATCGGTCTGCTACCCTGTTCCAACCAGTATTAATCAAGTAGTTAGCATATTCATATAAAATACAGTGAAAAAAAAATGAACTAATACAGCAATGAAGCGAAGGAAAGGTGCATCACCTGTTACAGATGGAGATAAGGGCGAGGGACAGTGAGGGTTTCACCGCCAACCAGGCCGTCTCTATAATACATTCAAGATACCAGTGAATTGAACCAGGAATACCCACGGTAATGGCACCCCGACCATGGCAGCGACGCCGGAGCAAAGGCTGCATCTGTGGAGCTGGAGCAACAATGCAAATGACCGGGACCGCGTGAATGAACCCTATGTATTACCCCGCCCAAGGCACATCTATTTCCACCGTTCGATCGCTGGTAGTGATCCTGGCCGCCGATTACAATGAGAATCCCGAGAGGTGGGTGGCGGGACTGTAACATTAATGTCCCAGCTACCAAACCCAAGGATCAGCGATGCGGATCGATGGAGTGGACCATGGATGCCAGGTGTCACAAGCAGGACGCCTCAACCTGCCGCCAAATGTATTGATTTGTACCGTATAAAGTTACCAAGGACAATCAACGTCCGGTTAACCGTCAGAAGATAGATATGCCGGATCAATTCATTTATAATCATATCCGTTATTAACAAAGTCAAATACCATGATGGCGTTAATATATAGATGTGTAGGTAATGTAAATAAATTTTTTAATTATTGTGTAATGTTAGTGTATGGAGGGTTATGATAGGCTCATATTGAGAAGTTGGGCCCTTTATTTCTCTATTTAATCTAGTGATCCGCCAAGCTTGAACTGTTTGAGAAAACCTTATTCTCTATTCTAAAACAAGAAATTTAAACATGATCTAGCCAGGGTTAAACTGTCTGGCTATTCATCAACTGTGATAAAGCCAGTGATTGCACTTCTCTGGTTGCATGCTTTACCAAGCCACTTTCCCAATCTTTCTTTAGAATTGCTTTCTTTTCTCTTTATTTGAATCTTGATTGTTGATAATATGGAAGCTTTGCAGTATGGAAAGGATGATCATATTTGGTATTTCCACACTCAATCATGAGAAATGACACCTATTGGTATAGGAACCTAACAGTGGCTCCACTTGGGGATGGCTTTTCCAAGAGAAAAGCCAAAAAAAAAAAGGTCATATGGCCTCATTCTTATTTCTTGTTGTGTTTATAAAAAATCCTTCTGCTGCAAGCTAACCAACTGAACCTTTGTGGCATGAATGCTTTTCACATCAGCTGATCTGAATGTAATTGCAGCTCTGCCTTTGGAGGTTGATCAGAGTTGTTTTTCATAAACAATCAAGAGAGAACTTTGGAACAGTAGAGATGCAAAAATGAACACCAAGGGTGATATATCTGCTGGCTTCTTTCTCAAAATTTGTTGCATCATATTTCCTATCCTATTGCTGAAATGAACTATTAAAGTAAACACTTTTTATGTACAAACTACCCTCTCCTTGTGTTTTAACAGGGAGAGTCAAAATAATGCTTGAGCATTCACCCATTGACTGGGCCTTCCTGAGCTTCTGTGCCATTCATACTCTTCAAAAAATAGGTGTTGTTTCCTTGTACAGCCTGGATGACAAAAGGGCCTCTCCATAGGAAATCAAATTTGCCATGTTTTCCTTTGTCTTCCCTTCTAGAGTCCCACTTTAGTACTTTGTCTCCTATGAAGAATTCTTCAACTTTTGTTCTTTTGTCAAAAATTTTCTTGAGTTTGTCTTGCAGAATCTGAGTTCTCTGGTATACTTCCTCTCTAGTTTGTTGCAAGTGAATAGTTTGATTGATTCTCCTTTGAATTTCATTGGGTTCTGCTTGTAACTCTTGCAACAATTTGATCACAGGGATCCCCAAGGATGAGGGGAACACAGCCTCCATGCCATAAACCAATTCATATGGGTTGGTTCCAATAGATTTTTTTGTGGTCAATCTGTCCGCCCACAGTGCATTTACTAACTTTTTATGCCAGTTCTTTTTGTTCTCTTCCAAGACATTTTTGATGATATTGATGAGGCTTTTATTAGATGACTCTGCTAGGCCATTACCTTGAGGGTAATAAGTTGTGGAATGACCTAAGGTAATGTGATATTTGTGGCAAAAACTTATCATTCTTTTGGACTTGAAGGCAGCAGCATTGTCTGTAATAATCTTTTCTGGACATCCAAATCTAGACATGATATTGGTTTCTAAGAATTGCATGATGGTTGAGTCATTGGCTTGCCTACAAGGGATAGCTTCTATCCATTTGGTAAAGTAATCTGTGGCAGTTAAGATCCACTTGTGTTGTCCAAAAGAGGAGGGATGAATTTCTCCAATGAAATCTAAACCCCATTGTTGAAAAGGCCTTTCAGTTGAAATAGGTTTGAGGGGCAAGGGAAACAGCTTCCTCTTGCCTTCAAAGATCTGGCATTTATGGCAGGAAACTACAAATTTTCTCACATCAGTAAAAAGCGAGGGCCAATAAAAACTAGCTCTTAGAATCTTATCAGCTGCAGATTTCTAGTATATGTGTCCTCCATAGTCCACTGCATGAAATTCCTTGAGTATTTTGTCAATTTCATCCTGAACTAAGCAATTGAGAAAAACACCTTCATAATTTTTCCAAAATAAAACATTTTCTATAATACAAAACTTTGAAGCTTTCATTTTCAAGAATCTCTTTTTGGTTTTGGATAACCCTGGAGGAGCTTGTAGGTTTAACAATACAAAACATATATCAGTGTACCAAGGTGATTGTAAAAAGGCTTGATTGATCTGTGGAGCTGCCATCTCCTGTTCGTTATCCAGTTCATTGATTTCAAGGGCTTGAAAGTTGGTTTCAGTCATTAATTTGGCTAGCCCTTGTCCTTTTATGAGTTTTGTTGGCTTGATTTCAATGTCATACTCTAGAATGTTGGTTATCCACTTGCCCCTTTTTCCTTCAATTCCATCTTGAGTAAGAATATCTTTGACCACTGCATTTGGAACATAGGCAATTATATGAGAGTACAAGATATAAATTCTGAAATCCTTTATGGCCTTCACAAGAGCATATGCTTGCTTCTCCATGATTTGGTATTTGAGTGGGACATCTCTAAGTGTCTTGCTGAAGAAAGAAATGGGCTTTTCACATCCTAGGTCATCTTTTTGTAATAGGACTGCAGCAATAGTATGCTCAGATGCAAAGGAAAAGATTATGAAATCTTTATCAAACCTGGGACTTGTATGTACAGGAGTTCTTGTCAAAGCTATTTTGATTTCCTCAAAGGCTTGTTTAGCTTCTATTGTCCATTTGACTTTAGAATCTTTCTTCAGCATATTATTCAACAGTCTAATCAGTTCGGCCAGATTGGGAATAAATCTTCTTAGGAAATTGATTTTACCTAGAAAGACTTGTAATTCTTTGATGTTTCTTGGGTGAGGGACTTGAAGGATGGCCTATATTCTATCTGGATCTATTCTTATTCCATCTCTAGAAATTATGTGACCTAGGAGTTTGCCCTCTTCCAGGCCAAATAATGATTTCTTTGGGTTCAATGGTATGCCACATTTTCTGCAAATTAGGAACACTTGCCTTAAATGATCTAAATGTTCTTGGTTTGATTTTGAAAAATCAGTAAGATCATCAAGGTATATGACTAAAAAGTAATGGATCTCTTTAGCAAAGGCTATGTCCATTGCTCTCTGAAATGTGGCCCCTGCATTTTTGAGTCCAAAAGGCATCTTCACATATTTAAAGGTTCCCCAGGGTATTGTAAAGGCAGTTTTATCTTGGTCATCTCGGTGAACTAAAATTTGATTAAATCTTGAGAATCCATCTAGCAATGAGATCCTTGAAGCACCCACTACCCTTTGTAAAATGTGATCCATCTTGGGTAAGGGGTAATGGTCTTTAAGAGAGACTTTATTCAAATTTCTCAGGTCAACACAAAGCCTTATTTCTCCAGTTTTCTTTCTAGTGGGCAGTAGATTTGAAATCCATTCAGAAAACCTAATGGGTGCAATTATTCCAGCTTGATACATTCTTATGACTTCCTTTTCAATAAGGGGAAGAAGGACTGGATTAATCCTTCTCATCTTTTGTTTAAAAGGTTTATGGTTTTCTTTTAAGGGTATTGTATGTTGGATAACGGATGTGTCATAGGATTTTAAATCCTCATAGCTCCATGCAAAGACATCTTGGAACTCAGTAAACAACTTAATGTATTTGAACTTTTGGTCAAGAGGCAATGTTTTGGAGAGTTTTATCATTTTGGGATTTTCTGTGGTCCCAATGTTGCAGTCTTCAATCTCTGTATTTAATGGTTGCATTTTTGGTCTTCTGGGAATGTCATTTGAATCAAATATATCTTCTAAAGGGGTTAGGCCTATGGGTAGGACATTGTCCTTGAGCTCAATTACTTCAGATTCTTCCTCAATCATTTCATCAAAGTTGATTTGTTTGAGTTCTTGCAGTTTTCTGTGATTAAAAGTTGTTGGATGCAAAATTAAATTTGCTGCTTCAGCTGATATATTTGGCTCAACTTTGTCAATTTGTTGTTGATCATCAATAGTGCTTGTGTCTATGTTTATGCTTGAAAATTCTTCTTTTAAAGTGAGGAAGTTATTGATTTGGGTATCATTCTCAAATACTTGCCAGTTTTTTACATTATCTGGGACAACAGGTCTGTGTTTGATCTCAATAGTGAAGTGATGATTGGCCTCAAAAGGCAGTTTACAAGTGCTGGCAAAGGTTTCCAAACTATGTGCATGTAGGTTGTGTTTTCTTGGAATTTTAGTGAGTTGTGATTCCAAGAAGGTGTTTAGTATTTCCATAGTTGCACCTCTATAAGCCCTTAGCCTAGGATCATTTGTAACAAAGTTTCCCTTTATCTGTTGTATTATCAAATATGACTCTCCTAGAATTGAAATCTTGGTGACCCCTAGACTTCTAATTAGTTTGAGCCCCAGCAAAAGGGCTTCATATTCAGCCATATTGTTTGTGCACTTGAAATTTAGCCTATATGCATGACCCTGAGCATGGTCATTTTGTATGTTGTGTATCCAAATCCCTGCCCCTGCTCCCAATTTGTTTACTAATCCATCAAACTCTAAGTACCATAAAATTTCTTGATCAACTTTTGTCTCAGCAGTTTTGGGGACTTGTTTGGTGGGCAGTGAGTTTGAACTTTGTAGCTGGTTTGATATGTCAGGTTCACTTGTTACTTCAATCACATCAACAATTTTTTGGTGTTGGTCACTAGATTGTTCGTTTATGTTCATTTTCAGTGTTGTTTCTAGGAGTTTGACCTCAGCTTTGGAGCACATGTCAGCATTGTATAAGATAAATGAATCCATATCAGAGTGTATCAAGTAGATGGGGAAGTTTTGGGGATTTTCTTAACTGCTAACCACATATTTCATCAATGTTTCCCGGTATAATCTTTTTGGGTGGCCAAATACTAAAATGGTGGCATATGACATATCTAGTTGCAAAGATCCTTGAAGTTTTGCACCCCGAGATCTAGGTAATAGCATACCATATTTAGGTGGGATATTAGCTACCACCACATCCATCAAGATTGTTTTGGCTAGATATTGGACTAAAGATACACAAATATCTTTGATTAGGCCTAGACACCTGACCTGGCTGAAATCAAATGAGAGCAAGTCCTTATATGGCCTTGTGATATCTAGGTCTAGCTTTTCCATCACTGACTTAGGCATTAGATTATGGGAAGCACCTGAATCAAACATTGCATTATGTAACACTTTTTCATGAATGTTTAAGCTCACATAGAATGGAGGAGCTCCACCATCCACTGTCTTGCCATTGACTTCAGGACCAAAAGACAGTTCTGGTTGATCATCTAGGACATTGACTGCATCCCTAGTTTTAGATATATGAAGTGACCTGTTAATCTGTTCCCTGTAGACTTCATGTTTAGCCAATTCTGACAATGGAATGGCTATTTTTATCTTACCTATTTTTGTTTCTAAGTTGAAAGGTTCTTCCACTTGCACTCTTGTATTATGGACAACAGACTTTTCCTTTTCTCTTGTGCTTTCCAAGTTCTTTTCTTTGTCATGATTGTTGTAAGGAACTACCTCTGCTTTGGAGTTTACTACAACAGATCTCTTTACTGTTTCTTTTGGAAGAGAGGAAGAAGATGGGTGAGTGTTTGATGGTTATAGGTCTAAAATGTCTTCTATGATGGGCTCTTTTGGGTCTCGGTCTATCTCAGATGTGGATTCTGTGAGCAGAGAAGCATCTTTAGTTTTCTTGGGTTGTTTGGTATCTTTCAGTTTGGTAGGTTCAGGTACATTTATTATCCTACTTCTCAATTTATATTGTTTATGAACCTCATAGACTACTGCGTCATAGCCTTCTTTAAAATCAAATGATTCTCCAGACTTGGTTTGAAATTGATTTAAACTATGAGCCTCCTGATCCTCCTATGTCAGGAAAATTTGTTGATCACCATTTGAACCCATTAGATTAATTTGTGTGTCCTCTGCAAGTTCATTTGAGGTCGAGGCTTCAGCATAATTCTCTTGAAATGGGGGTCTAATGTTCTGATCAGGGCCAGTCCTTCCAGCAGTAGGGTTTTGACTCTTTCTAAAGTTTGGGATTCTTGTTGAGTTACTTGGTTTCCCTTACTAGGATGACTTTCTTTCGATGGTCTCCACTTTATCTCCTAATCTATCCATACCTTTAATTATTGCATCTAACTTTTGCTCAAATGCTGAAGGTTCGTCTTTAAATGTTGTTCTTCTTTCAGTTCTAGCCCAGTTTCATTTGGCAATGAAGTTTGCTTCTACACTAACAGCTACATTCTGCATGTCTGCTAGGCTTAATGGGGATCTTTCCCTCAGGTGATATGCCATGTCTAAATCAAATCCATCAGGGAATTTGATCAAGGCTAAGTCAGGAGGAGGTCTAAGGTTCTGAGGAATGGCACTATAGACATTATTGAACCTTGCACAATAGTCTTGAACGGTTTCTTGTGGGCCCCTTTTTAAATTTTCATATTCAGTTAAAATATGTAAAGGGTCTTTCTTCTTTTCCCATATGTTTAAAAAGGCTTGATAGAGGGCCTCAGGGTTGGCTATAGAATTTGCAGCAAGTGTCCTAAACTAGGTCCTCACCTCACCAGTTAAGCTTTGGACAAAGATTTTCATTCTTACATCATCATCATCATCAGTTTCATAGTTCTCAAAATAATCCTGCATTTTCTTGGTGTGCTGTTGAGTTGTACAGGAATTAGCACCATCAAAATAGGTGATCTTGCTTTGATAATCTTGGGGCATAGCCCCTGGATTGGCAGGTAACTGCAAAGGAGCATAACGGTTGGCCATATTTACAGGGATAAATGGGGCAGCATGAAGAAATAAAAGGGCTAGAACAAGGGGGACATGAGTGGAAATATGGGTAGTGGATGGGGGAGTGGAAAGTATACTTTGAGGTGTGGATAAAGAACTTGGAGAGGCTGTAGTATTGACAGAAGGAACTGTGACTCTTCCAGGGGAAAGTTCAGTTTTTGTAAGGTTTTGGTGAAGTATATCAAAGTCCGAATCAGCAGTTTCTAAGCATTCTTGTCTCCTAAGGGTTTTTGGGATTAAGTTAGGATTTTCAAAGATAGCTGGGGGATTAGGATTTGGATTGGATCTGGTGTAACGAGTTTTCTTTTTTGGAGCCAGCTTCTAAATATTTTTTTGGTATTTTTTCTTGAATATGTTTAAAGCAGGGAAACTAACCTCTTCTTGATTCAGAATCCCCAGTGGAGTCGCCAATAATGTTATCACTCAGGTTGTTCCCTGGATCGAGGAGGGAATACGGCCGAGGTAACCACTAACCAATCTTTCAGCTACAGACCCTAGCCAATCTACAGCCAGAGAGGGCTCTCTCTTTGTGATTTAGATTTGTTTGATTGTATATTATGCTAGTTATGAGACACAAGTTTTGTTTGGTGTTTGGAAGATGACTTTCAGTAGAACAAGGCAGTAAATTGAGAGAAGTTCAAACCATTAGGTTGATGGAGTCAAATGTAGTAAACTTTTCGTTACAATTTCTTTGGCAATGGAAGATTGTAGAGCAGGATAGTTGAACATAGAACAATATTTCAAGATGAAAGTAGGATGGAATGAAGTTAGGGAATGAAAGGCAATCAAGAATCTTTCATTATGTTAACAGAGGGAAATTGTGTAAACATTAACAGGGAGCAATTAAGAATTCCTTGCTGATCTTTAATGTGTAAGAACCAAAGAGACAAGAGCACTTAAGAATTCTTGCCCATGATGGTTCTGTGGAAAACATAGAAAACTACGGGAGCTGAACACAGAGTACATATAGTAAATTTTGGGTTATTCCTTTTTCCTGTAACTTAGAACACAATATTCATATGATAAATATATTACAAATACAATAAATCAAGAGTAAGGGAAACTTATTGATCCATGCATCAACACAAGAATTATGCAACACATCCTTTAGCCATTGAATCCACCACCAGCAAATTCACCAACACAGCATCTAGCAATTTTATTTCATAAGAGTTCTCAAAATTTACAAAGCAGGTCCAGAATGATATTCATCAGCCAACAATAATACATCTCTTTTGCAAGTATTTATAGAAGTTTACAAAATATCCTGTAGGGAAATATCTGGACATAAATTTATCCATCTACTCTGGCAGAAGCAATAACTAATGTGGAAAAAACCACGCAGTAATAACTGAGGAGATAAATATGTTGTATTGGCTGTTGTAGGTGTCCTGCTTGTAGCTGACTTTTTGACTTTGATAGTCGGTTGATGACCGCTTCCCTGATGTGTTGTCCTGTTGTGTTGTCTTTTGCCACCTTTGTCTGAGCCTGTTTTATCTTTTGGCGCGAATCTTCTTCCTCAGCTGATTTGATTTCTCCATATATCACCTTTAATTTGTAATGCTAATAATTTTACAAAAGGGAGAGCTGAACTTATTTTGGTAAAACCTCCAGCATGCTCTGCCACCACTGATCTGTTGGTAATTGATGCTTTCTCATTTTGATCAGTGTCTCATTAGCTTCAGTGTACCTGTAATAGTTTGGCTGGAAAAAAAAAGATGTGCCACCTCATGCTCAAGGAAGAGCAAACATTCCAGTTTATCATACAAACTTTGCCCTGTGGGAGGGACTGTCTCTTCTGTGCTGCTTGATGACGCTGTAATCTGATTTTGCACATAGGTATTTAGCCTATGAGCATACTATTCTTGCTTTAACAGCTTCCCACTGCTAGTAACCAAGCTAGGAAAACCTTTGCATTGTAACATTGAAAATTTATGTCTGAAGGCTTCAACCTCTGCCTGCATTTCCTGGCATTTCCTTTCTACTGTCTGAACAAAATTTCTCATAGTTAGTACCTTCTTGACTCTTAAAATAGTCTTTGTCCTGTTGTGAATGTCCAGAGATGCTAGTTGTTCGCTAGTATGAGTGTTCAAGAAGTGAATCATTTGATTGGCTTGCTCAGGTTTATTGGCCAATAATACTCTAGCCTTTTGAGTTTCATACTGAGCCGATCCTATCAACTCTATCTGATCAAAAATGGTTTGTATTGTTGTCCACTGATCAGCAATAGCTTGGCTAATTTTATCCCACAAAATAGTCTTTATTTCTGTCAGGGTTCTGTGGAGGCTGAGGTCCTTCTCCAAGGCCTTTATTTTGTTCTCTAGGGCCTCTACTTCCCTAGTTTTCTCTGCAACAGTCATCTTTGATTTGTCATAACTAACCTCAATTTTGGCTAGTTTTTCGTTGGTCTCCTTGAGTTCTACCATCTGGGTCTCCAAGGATTTTATCTCTTTCATCATTTCCTCCATTCTCAAACTGGCCTCTTGTAATGCACTTGCTGTAGCTACTGTTGAAGTTGAGGCACCTACTGTTGAAGCTGGATCCAAGGGAGGTGCTACTGTAGTGACTGTTGGAGGACGAGCTGAGATGATTGGAGCTGTTTGGGATGGCTGAGAGGCCACCTCTGGCTGTTTCCCTTGTAGAGCTTCTTCCAGTGCTTTCTCTATGTCCAACAGTCTTTGGTTCATCCTCATGAGTAAGCTGACCACCTCCTATTCTTCCTTTTGTTGTGCCACCTTTGTAGTTTGAGGATGTATGGTAGCTGGCAACTTCAATTGTCTTCTCAGAGCATCTATGTCCTCCTCCTTTTTCCTTATTAAGGCCTGTGCGCCTTTGGGATCCTTGGGATCATGTCCCAACTCTATAATGATTTCTTCCAAGGATTTTATCCTATTATCCTTGGCCAATGATGAGGCTTTCTCCAGCTCTAGTTGGGCAGAAGTGTTATACAATGAATTTTGTAATCTATGGACCATTAGAGCTTTATCTGCTAAGGTGGAGTATACCATTTCTCCAGCCTGTTTATGCAACTCGATCTGGTCTATTGGATGGATGTCTTTGGCAAGAACTTCCAGATTGGTTCTGATATAATCTGCAGCTAACTGTGGCTGCTGTACAGTGGGTCTGAAGTGACTAAGAGTCAGCTTCCCTACTTGCATGTCATAGGCTTCCATCAGCCTTTGTTGATTTATAGGATCCATTCTTAACAATTGATTGTAAAGCTGAAACCTCACTGGTTCGTTTCTAGCTTTAATTTGAGTGAATTATCTTTTGATATCTGAGCGCTGCTTGGTCTGCTGCTTGGAGGATGAAACCTCCACATCTGGTTGTCTCTCTTGCTCCTGCTGAAAGGAGCTGGCTGTGGGTGTGTCTTTAGGTCTATCCCTCTTTTTAGCTCTTTCTTCATTGTGAGGGGTTTGCAGTATAGGGATTTCAGCTGCCTTTATTTGGGTTGAATGGCCTTGTTCTTGACCCTTTTCCTAATTTGTGGATGGTTGTCTGCCATTGTACTCTTTTGTTCTGAATGCTCAATTTCCTTGCCTTTCCCTGCAGGTGGAATGGATTCTTTAGCTGACAGTTGTGAAGATGTACCAGTTGATGTGCTTGCTCCAATATGTTGCGGCTGTGTGAAGGGAACTTGTGCAGAATAATCCAGGTCAATTCTTTTCTCATATTCTTTCATTTCTTTTTCTAATCTTTCTTCTTCAGTAAGCTCTTCATCTAGTGTGCCCTCTACCCATTCTTGTCGATTAGCATATTGTTCAATGTGAGGGATTGGCTGGTGCACATATCCTTAAAGCCTGTGTTTGACTCTTCTAAAGCTTATGAAATGTTTAGGGTCATATGGTGCCCAAATGAAACTTTGTTTCAGCATGAGCTCTTCGCTTAGCATCTTGTCTGCATCACTCCAGGCTTCTTCCCTTTTATTGAAAACAAAAGGACCCAATTGATGTCTAATTTTGAGCTATGCCTTCTTGCTTTGTCCATGGAAATGAGTCAAATCTGCACTACTGAATTGCTTGAAACATTCCAAGGCAAAAAGTCTCATGGGGACATATCTTGGCAGTTTATAGGGAGGCAACTCACAACCATAAATCATGATCAATGTGTGGTTTTGGTAGAAGTACCAATCACCAATGCTATAGCCCCTTGAAAGATGTAAGATTCTTTGCATTTCAGCAGTGAGCCTGTGAAGAGGAGTCATCATCAACAGAAAAGTGGTTGGGTAGATGAACATATCAAAAAACTCACAATATGTGTAGGGAGAGAGGTGGACTTCATGGAAAACTAAGGTCTAGAAGATAACATATCTCCTCTCTCCTTTGGAGTCTAGTTTCTTGAGAGGAACTTTGAAACTATCAGGGTGATAGTACAACTGAAGATGGTATATGTAAGAGGTATACTTAAATATTCTTTCTCTCTCCAACATTATGAATTGCTCATGTATTTTGTTTGCTATGAAGGTGGCATAGTCATACATGACAGTAGGGGGTTGTCTTGGAGTGAACATGGTCAATAGCACAAACACAATTTCATCCACAAACTCACCGGTTTTGCATCCTAGAATGTACGATATCATATCTACCAGGAGCATGCCTATTTCATTGAATGAGACTTGATGATAGGGTGGAGGATGATTGGTCTGGCACTGTGGTTGCATGAACAACTGACCTACCCTTGATATTTCTGAACTAGAGAGCTTTGCACCCTTATCAAGCAGGAGTTTCATTGTGAGAGGAGCCAGAGGCTGAGGTGGCTCAAAATTCAGCATTTCATTTATGGATTGAGGAGTAATGTAGAACAGTACAGACCCATATGGAGTGAGGATTGCTCTTTGTGTGGGGTCATAGTTTGCATGGCACAGATGAATGAAGTCAGGAAACACATTGACTGATGGGAGGTAATAGATGGGCATACTAGATTCCCAGATTCTCAGGACATCAGTGTTATTTCTGTGATTATTTCTGAATTGACACACAGTTTTGAGGTGAGACTTGAGGCCCATCATGTCCTTAATATAGAAGTCCCTCTCTGCCAGAGGTAACCACCCTAAATCCATATGTGGTGGATTCAAGGGGGAAATGTTGAGAGCCACTGGAGCCTCCATACTTTAATTGACTGTGTCTTTGACTAGAATGTGTGTTTGTAGAACAATAGAAAGGATAATTATGCTTTAGGACTTTTCTCACGATCTTGTGGACTAAATTTATCTTGTGGTGATCTTACAGGGCAACATCCATAGTATAAAGGTAAATTATGCAAACCGCAGTGGGGGAAAATGGACCAAACTGTAGGGATAGGCTCCCTTTCAAGCTGTTAGGTGAAAAAATCTTTGGGGTAACAGGCAACAACAATGGATTGGATTTCTCAAGAAATTATAGAATAAGCTTGGAATTTTGAAGAAACAGAGGAAGAATTCTTCCTTGTTGGTAATTTTAGACAATTTTAGAGGCGAGAAGGCGGGCTAGAATTGAAGTTTTGTCGGGCGATTTACAGAGGTTTCTGGTAGAGTTTGCAAGTTTACTCCACGAACAATGGTCAGATAGCGATTTTTTTTAGTGCAGAGGTCACAGGTAATAATTCTTTGACTTAATTTCAACTCTTTAGGTGATTTCACCATAGAAATTGCTTAAAACAAGGTTGAAGGATGACTATGAGGTAAATATCTGGTTTTCGGGTGCCTGAGGTAAGGTGGAGATTGCAAGTTGAGCTGAAGTGGTGCATTGTGGAGTTGACTGAGCTGGGTGACGAACTGTGCAGTAGCAGAGGCCAACTCGTCGTAAAATCACATGCAGGGTTGCGCAGTCAACGAGCTTTGAAAATAAACAAAACAATCACTTACCCGTCTTTTTTATAAAAATTTGGACTTTCGGACCTTTTTGCGCGTTTTAGGGATGACTTCAAGATGACGTTGGTTTGTCCAGTAGTGGAGTACAGAGGGTGACGTGGTTATTAACACAATTGTTGACCAGGAGGGTGAAATGGAGGACATGGTGGTGGGAGCAACAACGTGGATGATGACGTAACGACTAACGGGAGAGTGACGTGGGCGGAAGGACAGAAGGCGGTAAGCGGTTTCCATTGGACTGCCTTTGGAACGGTGGCGGTTTCTATCAGAGCCGGCTCGATGCAATCAAAATACGTCGGGTGTCCCTGTGTACGACAAGAAAACCGTCGACCATCGGGTACTAACGTCTCGTCGTCGGGGTGCGTCCGATATTGATAGCGACCGTCAGATCTAGGGAAGGCGATCCGACGGTGGACGGGAGGGTAAGTTGTTAGAGGTTTAGCAGAGCCGCGCAAATAATAACCTTTAATTTTTGTAAGGTTCGGGTGGGTTTAATACTTTAGGTTATTTTGAAATTGCGGAGCGGACCCGACGCTTTAATTAACAAAAGGTTAATTAAATGGGTTTATTGCGTGGGTAAGGTACGGTATGGTTATTTGTTTGACCAGGGGTCTAACAAATCCCAATAGGACACATGGCAGGCTATCATTGGCCCTAGGTGGACCAATGGTTCCCAAGGACTTTTTGAATCATAGCCATATTAGGCGGGGATGGGATATACATAGCATTTTGGGGTTTTTTGCTTTTAATACATAATAGGGGTAGGGAAACATTAATCTAGGAGCTATATACATAGAGTTAGGATGTTAATATGACCAGGGACAGGGAAATGCTAAGTTTATAGGGTAAAAACTTAGATCTTTTAGGAAATGAAGGGGAAATGAGATGATCATTTTTACACAAGAAATGTGGCTTGTGTTTACCAAGCAAAGACAATGGTTTTCTTAGTACCTTGCAAAATGAAGTGGATTAGGACTATCGAGTAGATCTCAATAACCTTAGGGGATGTTAGGGAAATTTGTGGGGGAAATGAAAGGGGAAGTTATTCATGCTCCACTGAACTTGTAACCACTTTGCAATGATGCTGGTGATACTGTGTAAACTGAACATCACTCTACTTTTTGCAACCTCATGATTATCTGCCTACCCAACCTAAAATATCTAACATTTTTTCTTCCTTTGATTGGGTGCATCTGAGCTAGCAAACCCTGCTTTTCCTTTTTCTTTTGACTGCCCTCCTATATAAAACTATCCTTATTTCAACCAACGGCTCAGATTGGGCAGTTGGGCCATTTATTTCTCTATCTAATCTAGTAATCTGCCAAGATTGAACTGTTTTAGCAAATCTTATTCTCTATTCTAAAACAAGAAATTTAAACATGATCTAGCGAGGGTTAAACTGTCTGGCTATTAATGAAGTGTGAGAAAGTCAGTAATTGCACTTCTCTGTTTGCATGCTTTACCAAGCCACTTTCCCGATCTTTCTTTGGAATTGCTTTCTTTTCTCTTTATCTGAATCTTGATTGTTGATAATATGGAACCTTTGCAGTATGGAAAGGATGATCATATTTGGTATTTCCACACCTAATCATGAGAAATGACACCTATTGGTATAGGAACCTAACACTTGGGATGGTTGCAGAGGGCCATGTGGCTGCCCCGCTCGCTGTCACCCCGTATCATCACCATAATTGCCTTAATTAACACCCGCATCTGGGGGTTGAGCTTCCTTGTGCACCAGGTCAGTGAAAATTTGTAGTTGATTGTGGTCATCTATGATGTTGAGAAGGTCGTAATGTAGGATTTGGTCATGTTATACCCCAATGTTTGCTAGGAGATAAACAACTTTGTTACTGTCCCTTTTGACGTGAATAAAAGTTATTGCTCTCTTATTTTTTATCCATTTCTCTATTGTTTTAAGACTGGTCATTAATCTCTAGCTTTTGGCAACTCATGAAGCCATGCTTCCTTGTTGGATTTGAGTGGCCATATTGATGAGGATTTGAGTGTCCCCCTCTATAAGGATGGGATAAAAATTATGTTGGTCAGCCTTCCAGTTCTGCAAAGTTGTTCGTGTCCCATCTAATGAAGCCAAAATACAGTAGTAGGGGTTGGCCCTCATGATTTCTTAATATGCCTCCATATCCTGATTTTCTCAGGTTTCCCTTGGAGGCACCATCGAAATTTAACTTAATCACTCCTTTTCGGGGGTGTAACCAATGTGGAAGCTACTTGGTTGCAATGCTGGATCTGTTGGAATTCAATTGTGCTTGTGGGAGTTGTATGTTCCAGTTAGCCCATATGCTTAATTCTTGAGGCTGGATCAGAAATTCCTCAGTTGTCCATTGATGCAATGCAAGAGTTTCCTTGATGTTCTGACATAGATTAGTCCATATGGTTTCTAAGGAAGTTTTGTGATTTTTGAAAATTCGCTTATTTCTTTCCTTCTAGATTGTCCATAGAAGGAGACCTAGCAAGATAGTCCACAACTTGTTGAGAATTTTGTTGTTATAGGGCTATGGATTCTAGTTGCAAATGGTGCCTCTTATATCCCCAAGAAATCTGCATGGTCTCTGGCATTTGAAAGTGAGCTTTTCCCAGAGTTGATTAGCCATGTGGCAGGAGTCCATGAGGTGCTGAATAGTTTCTTCATTGTTTTGACAGTTGGGACAGTAAGATGGACCATGAAATCCTCTTTTGATTAAGTTATCCCATGTGAGAATTCTTTGATGATACAGCAGCCAGATGAAAGTGGAGACTTTAGGCCAGATCTCGGTAGTCCATATACGATTCCAAGCAGAATTTATTGGTTCCTGAGTTTGGCACATTATCTGGTATGCTTCTTTGGTGGTGTATGTTCATTTCGGTGTATATCCCCATCTTAGAACATCGCTTCCTGTATTGACTCTGATTCTTCTGCTGGTGAGCTCTTTGTGTAGCTCCATGTTATGAGTTTCCGTTTCTTGCTGTGCTATTTGCCTCATCGGTTTCCATTGCCTGAATCCCTGTATAGTGCTAAGAGTTTAGAAATGTGCTACATTATCCTCTTGGTTAATGTCATCTCCATTATGATTTGTGCCTGGTAAGAGCGCTGCAATTTTGGGTCTCTATTGCCAAGAATCCATCTAGAAACAGCCCATCCTCCCATCCCTTATCTCCCAAAAGCTATGTTGATGGACGAACTCTCTGTGTTGTTTGGTTGCGTTCCAAATTAGGGATCCTGTAAGCGTGGTAGTTATCCTGATTAGTTCTTGTTATAGTCGATTATTTGCATACTTTGTAGCCCATAGTTGCGCCCATGGCTTCTGTGGGCAGGAAACCCATTGCCACCAAATCCGTGATCCCATCAAAGTATTGCTGTGTTGAGGGTCACGTAAGCCTAGACCCCCCTGCTTTTTAGGCTTGCAAACTTTTTCCCATTTGACTAAAGCCCACTTTCTGTTCTTTCCTTTGGAGCCCCATAAGAAATTGCATTGTAGATTCTAAATTCTCTTCAGTGCCCATTTCGGTGTAGCAAGCACTGAGAACAGATAAAGGGGCATTGATTGTAGGACTACCTTTATCAGGACTAATCTTCTTGCCATGTTGAGTGTTCTATATGTCCAAGACAAGAGTCGAATTTCCATTTTGTCTATGAGTTGATGCCAGGAAGCATGCTTTAAGGCTGAATCTATCAGAGGGGCGCCTAAATACTGAGACACAAGCTTGGCTTGAGAGAATCCAATGATTCAAGCAATGATTCTTTGGGTGGGAATAAGAGAATGGAAGAAAACAATTTGAGATTTGGTGGTGTTGATGGTGGTGCTAGAAGCTTCCGAGAATGTGTCTAAAAGTGCTTTAAAGGTTCTGACCTCATTTACAGAAGGATGATCAAAGAACATATTGTCATCAACAAATTATTGATGGATGATAGCAGAGGATCCATGGACAGAGAGTCCTCTGAGATCATGGGAATGAACGACATGCTTTATAAGACGACCTAGACCTTCAGCCGTAATGATAAAAAGAAAACGGGACAGAGGGTCACCTTGACAAATTTCTCTTGAAGGGTGGTACGGTTTAGAGGGGAGCCCATTGACAAGAACAAAGCAAAGTGGGGAAGAAATTAGGGTGATCATCCATCTAACCCAGGTGAGGTTGAATCCAAAGGCCATTAGCATCTTTTTTATGTAGGTCCAGCTGAGTTTATCAAAGGCTTTGGAAAGGTTGATTTTCAACAGCATACTCGCCTGTTTGTTTTTCTTGAGAGAATGGATGGTTTCATGAGTCAGAATAATACCGTCTAGAATTTGACGACCTTATACATAACCAGATTTCTCTGGTGAGATGAGAAGAGGGAGGAGTGGTTTGAGACAATTGCCTAGGACTTTCGAGATAATTTTGTAGATGCCATTGTAGAGGGAAATAGGCCTGAACTTCTCGAGAGTTCTTGGTTGCGCAACTTTGGGAATAAAAGTGATGAAAGTTGCATTGAGCGAAGGGAGTAACCAATGCATTTATTTTGATTCTTCTACCACTTTCCAGACATTTGCTTTGATTAGATCCCAAAAGTGATGGTAAAAATTGGACGTGAAGCCATCAGGTCCAAGCGCTTTCCCAGCCTTCAGTTGATTTGAAGCCTCTTCAACCTCCATGATGGTGACTGTTCTTAACAATAATTGATTATGCTCCTCTGTGATGAGTTTAGGAATATGCTGAAGTATCTCATTGATAGCACATTGTCTGTCTGTGGGCTGCTCTTGATAAACAGTTTTGAAGTGATTTGTGAGCTCTTTCTCTATGTATTCTTGTTTCTCCATTTTGTCTCCCTCTGATTTTTGGATGTGTGAGATTTTATTGTTCTTTCTTCTTTGTATAGTTGTACAATGAAAAAAATTGGTGTTTCGTTCCCCTTCTCTTAGCAATCTAATTCTTGACTTCTGTCTCCAGAGCAGTTCTTGTTGTTTGCCTCTTTCATCTAGTTGTGTTAGTGGTATTTGTTCCTGTCTAGCATATTCCCCTATTCTACCTTCTAGGATGATCTTTGGCTGTATCTCTATCATGCTCTGCTCAAGGGCTTTTTTCTCTTGAAGGATGTTTCCAAAGGTGGTGTAGTTCATGGTTTTGATTTGTTTTTTGATATGCTTTAGTCTTTGCTGGAATTGGTACATGAGTGAGCCCCCATTAGGAATGAAAATTTCCCATGCTGATTTGACCATTGTAATGAACTCAGGGTGGGTGAGCCAGAAAGCTTCAAACGTGAATGGCCTTCTATTAGATTTTCCAAGATTTTTCCATTGCAAAGAAATGGGCCAATGATCCAAGCTAGCTAATGGTAGGATAGAGGAGCATATATCACCACCAAGATGAACAAAATTGTCTGAAATTAGAAATGTGTCCAACCTGGATGCTATCTGTTGAGTGTCGGCTCTTTTGTTGTTCTAAGTAAAGATGTTGTTATCAAAAGGTAAGTCTATTAGACTATTGTGTTGAATGTAGTCTTTGAAGTCATTGCTTTCTTTGTCCAACTTTCTTCTGCGTCCCAATTTTTCCTCCAGCCGTGTGATCATATTGAAGTCTCCTCTCGTTATCCAAAGTGGATAAGCTCTTAGAGCATTAAGAATCTCCAATGTTTCTTAATTTTTTGCATACTTTCCTGAGGGAAGTAAACATTGGTTAAATTTCCATGTATGTTGGTGCCGATCAAGTGGAACATCGCTTGAATGAAATAGTGTGAAGCATGGAAATTTGTTAAGGATATATGTTGAGTATTCCATGTTATGGCTAACCCTCCCAAGGCACATGTTGCGTCAATTGTTACTGTTTGACATCCTGCCCAAGCTTTGGATAATATGGATTCTAAAGTGTTGGTGCTGCATTTTGTTTCTTACATGAATAGAATGTATGGTTGTTATTGTTGAATCATGTTCTTCAACATTTTGTACTTCCCAGGACTATTAAGTCCTCTTACATTCCATGAGATGAGCTTCATGGTTGACTAGTAGGTAAGGATTAGTAATATTTGGTCAACTTGGAGCACCTTCCCGACTCCACTAGCGTTTCCCCAATTAATATGGTACGTTGTAGATCTATATTTCTGCCTCTTTTCTTCCCATCTTTAATGATATGTTTCCCATCCCATTTGCATCCTTGCTATATGCCCAAAGTATTATGTTGATGCACTCTTGTGAGCACTACTTCCAAATTTTCAAGTTGTCTTTCTGGTTTTGTGTCGAACTCTTTCCTTTTGCAGGCTTGCTCTAGACTGAAAATGTCTATTTCCCTGAGATCAAAGATTTCTGGTTCTTCTTCCATTAAGCTTTATTGACTGCCTCCTTCCTGGTGGAGTGGTGGCTAAGAAGGTTCTGCCTGAGTATCATCGATGTCCATAATTTTATAGGACCATAGGGCTTTGTATTGAACAAGGTTGGTGTTGAGTTGCGAATCTGAGGCTGACTTTTCAGAGGAGATGGCATTCAAAGGATGAGTGGTTTTAGAGTGGATGAGTGTGGGGGAGAGATGGGTGGATGGAATGGAGCTTGGATTTGCTGGCATAGGCGTATCTGATTCAGGTTGTTCAAGATTTGTCAGAATATCAAAGCTGTTGCTGGAGGATGGCAAATCAAAAGATGGAGCAGCGTCTTGTGGTGTCGAGGGAGGTTTTTTGGTATGCCTTTTCCTACTAGCTACCTTGGTGAATCCTTCTGGATCAGACTTGTTTCCAGTTTCTGTGGTTTTAGGTGGCATGTTTAAGGGACAATCACGAAAGAGGTGACCGTGGGAATGGCATCTCCTGCATCGGAAGGGTACATGTTCATAGTCAAGGGGTTGAATCCATTCAAATTCGTCGTGAAGAAGACTTACTGTGTCCAGTAGCGCGTGGCCCAGCTTCATGTAAACGCAGATCTGTGTGTAGGATGTGTATCTTTGAAGCTTAATTTCCTCTGCTTCCTTTATGAACTCGCCTAATCCATTGCCAATGGTTGTTAGTGAGTCCTCGTCCCAGTATTCCAGTGGAAGCGAGTACATGCGGATGCATACTAGTGCCAAGCTGAAATCTTTCTTATCGGGGTTGAATCTTTTGACCCAGTCTTGTAGATAAAGACCTGCTGCATTGAACAAATAGGGTCCTCCATTCAGAACTCGGTTCCAATCTTCAATTCAGTTGAATGTGGCTGTGAAGAAGCCCTTAGGGCCCAACTGTAGAGTTACATGACCTTTGGGCTTCCATTTCGAGGTGATTCAGCCTTGCAGGGCTTTTTCAGTTGGCCAGAAACCTATGAATTTGGCAATCAGGGCGCGATCTTTCATAAATTGTATTTGCGCATTGATCATGTGACTAGGCAGCTCAATCTTGGGCCTTTATATGGAAATGGGCTTGCATGTGGGCGATGAATCTTTCTTTGGTTTTCCAGATGTTGCTTGTTTGTCCATCTTCTCGTATTCCAGATCTTCCTATTCATTCTTCTCCGTCTGTTGCACAGGCTGTGCCTTGGGCTTCTCTGCATTCTCAGTTATGCTCTCAGTTGGGTTTTCATTATTGTAATTTTTGGGGGGAGGCACTGATGCCTCCCCTGTCGGACTGTTCATTGTCTTCTGCATTCAGAATCATAGAGCCAGTCCTGACGAAATTTTTGTTTGGCTTGAAAAGCTATGTGCTCACACTGTGCACTGTGGAAGGGTTTGTCAGGAACCCTAGTTCCCTAGTGTGCCATTTTCCTCCAGTCTCATCCCAACAACCTTCACATTTGTAATGCTTTATAATTACAAAAGTACAATTAAAAAAATAAATTTCGAAAAAATAGTTAAAAAAATGAGATGGACAAAATAAAAAATTAATAATGTAATTTTTAATGATATTAAAAATGAAAATAATTACTAAGTTTAAAATAAAAATTGATAATAAAATGTTGATGAAATTAAAAATAAAATTAATTATTAAAATTAAAAATAAAAATGCACATAAAAAAAATTATAGAGTTAGAATGAATTCAAATTACTAAATTAAAAAAAAATGATTGGGATAAAATAATTTTATTTTATATTAAAAATGTACCTAAAAATAGAATTACGATTACCATTAAAAAAAGTGAAAAAACTAAACAAATAAATAAAAACTAAAATAGAAAATAGAAATATAAATTTAAGAGAACATATTGACTATAAAAAAGTGATAGGTAACAAAAATAAAAGATAAAAGGATATGGAAGAAAAATATTTAAACTAAAAAATACTGACATTAAAAGTAAATACATTTGCAAATATATAATAAGAAAAAAACTAGTATAAAATGTTAAAAAAAAATTATTTAAAAACATAGACATACACATATAAAATTAGAAAAATGGATTGAATTAAAAAATTAAAAATGGTTAGTAATATATTTAAAATTGCAAATTGCAAATAAAAAATAAGAAATAAAGTTAAAAAAAAATATTAAGAGATTTAGGGTAATGGAAGGAATAATAAAAATAGCAATGAAATAGAAGATGGAAATATTAATGGCAAATATGAAATAAATAGAACAATGCCATTATTTTATGAATAAGAAATAAATAGAGAATTAATTTCATTAATAGAATTTTGATTAAGAATTAAAAAAAATCAAAAACATTGGATTAATATAAATAAAGAGATAGCTACAATATTTATATGAAGATATTCATTAAAAATTCCTAAGTTCATGATAATTAAATTACTTAGTTGATAAAAGATAAAACTATTTGAAAACTTTTTGAATGGCAAGATCATACAACATTGTGAAAAATTGGATAAAAGAGAAGGCTTGCTCACAAGAATGCATTGCTTTTGCCTTTTTGGAAGATGGATGGATTTCATTTGTGGAGGCGGAGAGCAGGGAAGTGGAAAAGAAAACTTCAGGCGTGGTGGGAAGTTATATCGCAAGGGTGTGGTCGCCAAAGATTATGTTTCTTGTTTTTACAAAGTTTTTTTTTTTTTTCCTTTCTTTCTTTCTGAGTTGCTTGAGTGCTCTGTCAGTTGGTACACGACATTTCTAAAGATAATATTAATAGAAAAACACACATATTTTATTCTTGATAAAATGATTTTATTAATAATTTTTTTTTTTTTTTTTTTTTTTTTTTTTTTTTTTTAAACTAATGAGAAACATATAAAGTTAGAGTTTCCGCTTCAGTGGGAGTAGCTATAAATTTTGAACTAGCGATAGCTAGATTTTTGATTTCATCATACAAGAATCACCTGAAGCAGATTGTCCCAAAGTAGTTCCTTTCTTTTTATGGCCGGGGAAGGGGGCAGCGTTAAGGGTTAGTCTGAGAACAAACTCACATTTGTCGGTAGTCCGGGACCAAACCCACATTCGCCGAGAAAATATTATATAGAAAGGAGTTGTCTATAATGTGAATTTTTGGAGATTCCGACAGAATCCGGCGTAAGAAATGAGGTTAAATCTTGATTTTTAGCAGTTAAAATGGTTTTTTAACTGCATATTTGGATTCAGCACCCTGAAAATCCTTTGGGACCCTTTGATTGTGCAGAAACTAGCTATCAAACTTAGGATTCCAATAAATTGTTGCCGGATTTTGACCGGAAAAATCCGCTGAAAAAGCTTTCAAAAAGTCTCATTATAAACAACTGCTTATAGAAATAAGAAGTACAAGCGCTCGCTTTTTGAAAAGAAATAACGTGAAACTGCTGATTTAAAAACTAGGAGCAACGCCTAACTCATATATCTGATGATTTGGATAATCACAAGAGTATTTCCATCACGAAAACAGGGCTCCGCAATGTTGGAAATATTAATGCCAACAACCACCTTAAACACTGTGATTTTGTTTACACATAGAAAGGCAAGGGTCAGAAGAAGTTCAGAACAGACTATTCCGCAACACATCACAGAGGTTAAAGTATTTAATGAAGTTTAATAAATAGATATGGGCAAACATTCATTCCATGATGTTGCCCACACTCCACAACACCTTCAAGTTCAGAAAATCATTTACTATGTAAAATCGCCCATGTTGGGTATTAAATATTTTTCTCTTTCATGTAATTAATGTCAATTTGTATGGTAACATAAATATGCAATTAAAAGTCATTTGTAATATTGGCCATGTTGGGCAAGTTAGAGTGCGTAATCATGGAGGAAATATTGGTGGGCGGGTAAAAACCAATTTTACATAAGTTTACTCCTAATGCCTAAATCTCAATAAGTTTGTTGTGTTTTTCATTTGGAGGTTCAGCCTCTATTTATCACATTGATGTATTTCATTATGTTTTAACATATAATATAAAATGCGGCTAGTTGCGTTATGGCCTCATTTATGCAACTCTGTTTGTGAGTGAACTCTGTTTTAACTAAGTCCTTGTGTGGTTGTGATATCCTTGCCTCAACTTAAAATTTACCTTTCCCCAACTGAAGTTGACCTTGCCTACTTTTCCATTTCTTAGCTCCTCGGCCCTCTAAATTTATTTTCTAACATGGTATCGAAGAGGTTAAAATTTGTTAGTATAAAAGCAAGTGCTTTTTACTAGCAATTGAAAATTGATTAAATTTATTTTCTAACATGGTATGGAAGAGGTTAAAATTTGTTAGTATAAAAACAAGTGCTTTTTATTAGCAATTGAAAATTGATTTGAGGGCAGATTTTTTTGACAATTTACCAGCACGTAGAAATGTTTTTTTACGCTAAAAAATGGGAACATCAAGCACAAGCTTGACTAATCCTCAAATACCTCAGTTTAATGGAAAAAATTATGATTATTGGACTATTACAATGAAGGCCCCATTTTCATCTCAAAACATTTGGGATTTGGTGGAGTGTGGTTTCTAAGAACCAGCAGATGTAGCAGCATACAATGCCTTGTCTCAAGTAGAAGTAGATTTGTTGAGGGACAACAAGAAGAAGGATTCAAAAGCCCTGTTCTATATTTTTCAAGCAGTTCATGAAAGTATTTTCCCAAGGATTGCAGCAGCAACGAAGTCCAAACAAACATGGGACACCCTCCAAACAGCCTACCAAGACATGGCAAAAATCAAGACGACAAAGCTACAAATGCTAAGGAGAGATTTTGAAACACTTTGTATGCAAGCGTCTGAGAATGTAGACTTGTTTTTTACACATGTAATTGGGTTGGTTACTCAAATCGTGTCTCATGGTGAGACACTTGAAGAAAGAAGAATAGTCGAGAAAGTTTTTAGAAGTATGCCAGCAAGGTTTGATGCCACTGTTGTGGCCATAAAAGAGACAAAGGATCTGTCATAGTTCTTAGGATGAGCTTCATGCATCATTGATTTCTCATGAACATTGTTGTGGCCATAAAAGAGACAAAGGATCTCTCATAGTTCTCAGGATGAGCTTCATGCATCATTGATTTCTCATGAACATACACTGAATAGAGCAACAAGCTCCTCATTGGAGCATGCCTTCAAGACACACATTTCCTTTGTTCAAGGTCGAGGCAGAGGAATATCATATGTTAGAGGAAGAGGAAGAAGCCCACATAGAGGTGGAAAAAGTAGCTCTTCAAACTCAAGTGGAAGAGGCAACAATCAAAATCCAAGTCAACACCCAAGCCAAAATCAAGCACAAGGTAAGAGGTATGATAAATCTCAAGTTCAATGTCATTACTACAAGAAGTATGGTCA
The DNA here is from genome assembly GCA_000404065.3 of Pinus taeda. Lineage (NCBI taxonomy): Eukaryota > Viridiplantae > Streptophyta > Pinopsida > Pinales > Pinaceae > Pinus > Pinus taeda. The sequence continues at coordinate 221,093 of APFE030878352.1, forward strand.
TATTCAAATGAATGTAGAAAGAAGCATTATGACATTAGTAAGGAACCAAGGGTAAATTTCACAAAAGAAAATCAAAACGATGATAACATGTTTTTAGCTTGTAATGTAGAAGTGATATATGGTGTCTAGATTTAGGGTGTACCAACCACATGTCAGGGAACATAGAAATGCTTTCCAATCTAGATAGCAAAGTCTTTGTCATGGCAAAATGAAGAGTTAATATCCTAAAAAGAATGGGGAGAAGAAGTACATCTTAGATGTTTACTTTGTCCCCAGTCTGAAGCATAACCTCATAAACATTGAACAACTCATGCAAAAGGGCTACAATGTATTTTTCAAGAATGATATATGCACAATTTTGGATAGGCCTCCAAGCAGACAACAGATTACAAAAGTTCAGATGGCAAAAAATAAAATGCTTACCCTAAAGGTAAGATCAAATTTGAAAGAAGGTGCACAAGCACAACTATCAATGAACTCACAAGAGGATGGAAGAAAAGAGGTAGTTGTCACACAAGTGAAGTATCAAACAGAGGTCAACGATGAAAACTGCTTATGGCATTTGAGATTTGGACATCTCAACTTTTGAGGTTTGAAATTGCTGCATAGGAAAGGCATGGTGAAGGGATTGCCACTCATAGAAAAATCGGATAGCTTATGTGTTGGATGCATCTTGGGTAGGCAACATAGAAAGATATTTCCAACAGGAAAGTTAGTAAGGGCAAAGGCACCCTTCGAGATTGTCCACTCAGATTTATGTGGACCAATGCAAACACCATCAGTTGGTGGCAACCACTATGTATTGGCATTCATATATAACTACACAAGGAAGACATGGGTCTATTTGCTAAAATAGAAAAGTGAAGTGTTTGAGCGTTTTCGCCAATACAAGGTTCTTGTTGAAAAGAAAAGCAGACACTACATCAAAGTCCTCAGGACTAACAAAGGTTGTGAATACATCTCAAATGATTTCCTTCGATTTTGCATGGAACATGGAATTCACAAGAAATTTACAACAAGATATACACCTCAGCAAAATGGTGTGGTGGAAAGGAATAATAGGACCATTATGGAAATGGCAAGGAGTATGTTGAAGGCAAAGCATTTTCCATATGATTATTGGGCTAAAGATGTCACTTGTGCAGCATATATCTTGAATAGATGTCCAACCAAAAGCGTCCAGAATGTAGTTACTAAAGAGGCATGGAGTGGAAGAAAGCATAGCATCACTCACATGAGAGTTTTTGGATGTGTGGCTTATGCACATGTCCCGGATGAGTTGAGGAAGAAGTTGGACAACAAGGGGGAGAATTGTATATTTGTTGGATACAGTGATGAATCCAAGGCATACAAGCTCTACAATCCATCAACCAAGAAAGTCATAATCAACAAAGATGTGCAGTTCATAGAAGAGGAAGCATGGGATGGAAGTTTAGAGAAGACAGTGAATGTCAAAGCATATATACCACATGAGGACAAAGAGGAATTGATAGTAGAAAACAATTCCTCAACAATGACTCCCTCTACTCTTTTCAAGTGCAACAAAGCACGCAACAAGGAACACCATCAACAAATAATAGGACAACGTCACGCAATCAAGCAAGTGCTTCTCCAAGCACGCCACAAAGAGCAACACCAAGTGACATGTCAAGCCCATCTTTACCAAGCACAAGAAGGCCATAATTCAAAAACCTAAATGAAACTTATGAGCAAGATGAGGTTGATAGCAGCGTTGGTCTGAATTCATTATTTGCTTTGTTTTGTCATGTAGATCACCCAATCCACTTTGAAGATGTAGTCAAAGAAGAAAAATGGGTTGCGGCAATGCAGGAAGAAATAGAAGCAATAGAAAGGAACGACACATGGTAATTAGTGGACTTGCAGCAAGGAAAACAAGTCATTGGAGCGAAGTGGGTCTATAAGACCAAGAGCAATGTCGACGGTAAGATTGAAAGGCACAAAATAAGGCTAGTTGTCAGAGGATACGAGCAGAAACATGGAAGAGATTATGAGGAGACATTCACACTAGTCACGAGGATGGAGACGGTGCGTACAGTTGTTGTGATTGCCGCGCAACATAAATGGAAAGTGTATCAAATGGACATGAAGTCAGCATTCTTGAATGGAGTGTTGAAAGAGGAAGTGTATGTTGCTTAACCACATGGTTATGATGTAGAAGCAAAAGAACAAAAAGTGTATCGGTTGAGGAAAACTCTTTATGGGCTGAAGCAAGCACTGCGTGCATGGTACAATAGGGTAGATGCTTACTCGTTGGACAATGGTTTCAACAAATGTGATAGTGAGCCTACTCTCTACATCAACAAGAAGGATGGTAAGATTCTCATTGTTGTGTTATATGTATATGATTTAATTTTTATAGAGAGTGATGATTTTCTCATTGCTGATTTCAAACAAGTCATGAAGAATGAATTTGAAATGACTGACTTGGGGTTGTTAAGATATTTTTTGAGCATAGAAGTGAAGCAAACAGAAAATGAAAATTTTATTTCTCAAGCAAAGTCTGTAGCAGACATTTTGGAGAGGTTTAATATGAAGAACAACAAGCTTGCACCAACTCCAACTATCATGGGGTTGAAGTTGAGAAAAGAAGATTGCAGTAGCAATGTCAATCTGACATTATACAAAAGCATGATAGGCAGCTTGATGTATCTGACTGCCACAAGGCTGGATATAATGTATCGAGTGAGTTTGGTATCAAGGTTAATGGAGACACCGAAGGAGATGCATTGGAAAGCAACAAAAATGATTCTAAGGTATGTCAATGGAACAAAGCATTATGGCATTTTGTACACTGTAACAGATGATTTTAGGCTGGTTGGTTACACTGAAAGTGATTGGGCAGGAAGTGTCAATGATAGAAAGAGCACTTCAAATTATGTTTTTCATTTGGGTTCTGGAGTCGTTTCATGGTCCTCCCAGAAGAAGCCAATAGTATAACTGTCAACAGCAGAAGTTGAATATGTCATCGCAACAACAGCATCGTGTCAGACAGTTTTGATGAGAAGGATGTTGAGGGATCTTTGCTACAACCAAGAGGGAGCGACAACTATTTCCTGCAACAACACCTCAACAATTGCATTATCAAATAATTCTGTTTTTCACAATAGGACTAAGCATATTTATGCTAAATATCATTTTATTAGAGAGTTGATTAACAATGATGAAATTATGTTGCAACAGTGCAGGTCACAGGAACAATTTGCTGATATTTTCACAAAGCCATTGGCACGTGAAAGTTTTTTTTTATCTTGGAGATTGTTTGGGAATTGTCAGTGGCGACACTTGTTATTAAGGGGGAGTGTTGGAAATATTAATTCCAACCACTGCCTTAAACACACTAACAACTAGCATGCTTGCCCAGTAAACCACTGCACGACTGCGATCTTGTTTACAGACAGAAGGACAAGGGTTAGAACAGAAGTTCAGAGTGGACCATTTCGCAACACATCACAGAGGTTAAATAATTTCATGAAGTTTAATAAATATATATGGGAAAACATTCATTCCGCGACTGTTGCCCACACTCCACAACACCTGCAAGTTTAGAAAATCATTTACTATGTAAAATTGCCCATGTTGGGTATTAAATATTTTTTTCTCTTATGTAATTAGTGTCAATTTGTATGTTAAGATAAATATGCAAGTAAAAGTCATTTTTAATGTTGGACATGTTGGGAAAGTTAGAGAGCGAGAGTCTGTGAGGTAGTGAGGAGAAAATCATGGAGGAAATATTGGTGGGCGCGTGAAAACCAGTGTTACGGAGTTTTACAGAAGTTTACTCCACAACCCAGTAATGCTTAAATCACAGTAAGTTTGTAGTGAGGAGAAAATCATGGAGGAAATATTGGTGGGTGCGTGAAAACCAGTGTTACGGAGTTTTACAGAAGTTTACTCCACAACCCAGTAATGCTTAAATCACAGTAAGTTTGTTGTGTTTTTCACTTGGAGCTATAGCCTCCATTTATCACACGAATGTATTTCTTTATGTTTTAACATATAATATAAAGTGTGGTTAATTGCGTTATGGCATTAATTCTTCACAAATAAATTTCCAAAATTTCTTTTATTGTTGTGAGTGAAATCTGTTTTAAATAAATCCTTGTGGTTGCGATATCCTCACCACAACCTAAGATTTACCTTTCTTCAACTACATTTAACTTTACCGCAACTAATTTCTGAGCTCCTCTGCCCCCTAAATTTATTTTCTAACACACGACTTCATTGTCCATGAATTAACTCTCATTATCTAAGTTATTTGTTGTTACCAATACAATGTTACCATGTTACATGCATAAGTTGAAACAAAAAATATATGGATATAATATATTTGCACAATTCGTCGAGTGATATGTTGTAATGACCAGACATTTTTACATGAATAAATTGTTGTTTACCTTGTGGTTAATAAAAATAACAAGAAATTATTATTTTCTTGAAATGATGAAAATATTATTTGTGCAAATGAGATAATATGAATTGCATGATATATGTGCACACAGTAACTTTATGTGAAAGTTATTTACCCTTCCTGCTTAACTATAAAGGAAAAAACAGTTGCCAACATATTAGGGGAAACCCTAACTGTTCTTTCTTTCCCATAGAAAAGGGGAAAGAAGAAAAGACCCGGGTTGTTGATGAACAAACGGGAAAAGAAGGAAGAGGCACTAGAGCAGAGGAAGAATGTGCTACGTCTGGTGAGGACCAGATAGCACAGGCACATTTGTGTCTTATTGCTGAGGCTGTGGCCGGCAAGATAGCTTGGGGGAGAGACTCAGTTCGGGAGACTGGTCTCGTGGCTGGGAGGACATCAAGCATTCAACCACTTTCTACGTACTGTAGAAGTGCAGAATATAAAGGACCAGGATACGCAGGTAAGTATCTGTAATTTTATTAATTCTGGGAGACTAGTTATTATTCTGCAGTTATAAAATCTGATTATAGTAGCTGAAAGTAAGGCTTATGGGCTGTAAATCAGAACCTGTGCACTAACGGTATTAGTATCGGTAATGATTAATACCTCTGTTAGATACATATGATGTATAAAGTGAGAAAGAGAAAACAGAGTGAGAAATTGAATAATATCCTGTATCTTATGTTTTCGACTAGTTAAAATGGGAAAAGTAAAGAACAGTAGCTATTTAAGTGTCGAAATAGAATAGCATAGTCGAACTACCTGTACCAGATATGAAATTAGGGTATTCATATTGAAACCTACGCTACTTAGTAGCACTTGAAATAAATATGTATTCCTACAGAGAATTGCATAAACATAGAATTATACATTGGCCACAATTATACAAGAATCGGAACCGCAAACAATTAAAACACATATGTTCATAATGAAATCTTCTACATTCGGAATGTAGCAGCCATAGAAGAACGATACGATAGCCTGTGAACATATTTATACATTTCCTTATAAGCAGCAATTTAAACCTCACAAGAATCATCGATTGATAAGGGATTTTTAAGAAAATGAAATACGGTAATAAATGAACAATGCAAGAACTAGGAAATTAACCGCCGAAACTCTCAACTGTAGAAGAGTCCGGTTAACGGCATACACAGGTGAGAATCCCCTGGTTGTATGGCGTCGGTATAATGCCATTCAAGGACTGAAGGTCAACCATCCGCGGGCGGATAAATTTATCAGCAAACAAGAAAAACAAACATATAATAATGAGTTCGATATGAACATTTAACAGTCGTTTCCAAATGATAATGAGGAGTGGTGAACCACTAAAGGTGTAGCCGTTACTGGACGTAACAGGCTTCCTCCTCATTCCATATATAAACACACCAGATTTAATTATAAGAATCTGTTATTCGAAAATTAATCAAACATTAACCATGAAATGCATAAGTTCACTATCAACGCATTACCCATGTATCGTTTAACCTCCGAGAGGCGGCAACCTCAGAAAGAGCAGAACTGCAAACCAAAACCCTCGGTATAATTCATTAAAATAGAAGTAAATAACCAGTGCACATCATGAGGAGACTCGGTGGCTCATGAGGAACGACCCGTGCGCTAACCAAGTGTAAATATGCTAAACAGTAAAGAAATAAAACAAAAGACCTGAGTATGCGAAGTCTGTTCGACAATAAAAGTAAACCCATAATCTCAATATATTAACCTCAGCCTTAAAATACCGAATTCATTACAACTGTCTATTTGAGTACTCGCATAAATTACAGACACGAGCCGAGCTATATGACAGACCATGACCGAAGTCAAAACCCTATGACCAGCTATACCAAACGGCAACCTGGGCTTTAATCCCAAATAATCATAACAGTGAACAGAGAGGAAATCTTGCCGAGGTGCGGCCATAGTGCCAAACAATCATAAGATCGACAAAACCCTGGCAGAAGAAAACAATATAAGTCGAACTTCCAGGTGGAATCAATAGTACAGACCTACGGTGGTAGGGTGCTTACCGGATAAGGGGTTGAAGGTCGAAACACTGTTGATCCTCGCAACCGCGGCCTCGTCGACTTGCTACCCTGCGTAAATCAGTGATAAACCAGCAGTTAGAATATGCCCATAAATATAGTGAAGGAATGAATTAGTGCTATAAATAAGCTAGGAGGAACGCATTACCTGTTGCAGATGGAGCTAAGGGCAGGGAACAGGGAGGGTTTCGCCGCCAACAGACCATCTCTAAAGTTCCTCCAATCACACCGGTGAAGATGAACCAGAAATGCAATAATGATGGCCTCCCGAGTATGGCAGCGGCGCTGGAGCGGAGACTGCATCCGCAAAGCTGAGCAATGAACAAATGACCCGAGCCGCGTGAAATGAAACCCTAAGTAATTGCCCCGTCCAAGGCAGTCCAATCTCCCACCGTCCGATCGTTGGAAACGATCCTGGCCGGTGATCACAGTGAGGATCCCGAGAAACGGCATGGCGGGACTGAGACATTAAAGTCCCCAGCTACCAACTCAGGGTTCAGTAACACTGATCGCTGGCGTGGACTCAAAATGCTAGGTGTCACTCATGGAACACCACAAACTACCGCCGAATAGTTTGGTAAGTACCGGGTCAATCGATCAAGGGCAATCAACTGACAGGGTTGGATATGCCGTATCCATGTACATTAATCACATCCGAAATGATCAAGTCGACTATCATGATAAGCCCCCAACTATTGAAATGTATTTATATAAAGTAATAAAAAAAAAAAAAAAATTAATTTGTAATGTTATTATGGAAGGTTATGACATATGGTATCAGAGCCCAGATACAGTACTGTGACCTTTGGGTAAGACAAGGATGAATGAGCATGTGAAAATGAATTGACAAATAATCATTTTTCTTTATTACTTGCGAATGTTTTCTTATGCAGGATCAGATTCTGAGAATAACAGATATGAGAAGAGCAGAGCATACACCGCGACGACCTGTAATGGGACAGGGCGCAACCGGTGCAGGAAATAACCCGGAATTGTGGGTACAACTTGGCGAGGAAGCCAGAGTCACAAATCAAGCAATTCTGGAAACTGTGCAGGAGCTGAAGAATGAGATGGCTAGATTGCGAGAAGATAATGCCCGATTAGCAATGGAACAAGAAAGAATTTTAAAAAGTTTGTCCGACAGGCAAAATCAATTACCAGTTAATCCGAGTGCGGAACAGCAAAGGATGTCGGAAGAGTAGAACCATCACATACCCCCTGAAGGATCAGAGGAGTAGGAAGAACGTTCTGACAATGTATTAGAACAGCAAACCTCGAAAAGACAAAGGGTAGAACTGCAAGGAGAATTCCGTAAGATTAAGCCACCGCATTTTGACGGAGAGCAAGAAGAAGCCACTGAAGCATGGTTAATCAATATGAATAAGTATTTTCAGCTTTAGGAGTATGATCATAATCTTAAAGCACGACTAGCTATTTTTCAATTACAAGGAAAGGCCACCTTATGGTGGGAAGAAGTGAAGATCGTGAAAGGGTTTACAGAGCAAAACATAACATGGGATAATTTCCAAAGGTTCTTCAAGGAGAGATATCTCACAGAACGCTTTTATGATGAAAAAGCCAGAGAATTTCATGATCTGCGATTGGGACAGCAGACCATGGATGAATTCATCACCCGTTTTACTTCCTTACTTCATTATGTACCGTATATAAGAGAGGAAAAAGTGAAAGTGCAGCGATTTGTTAGTAGTTTACCCCCGTACATGCGAGAAAGGATTGAATTTGATAATCCAAAATCGATGGATGAAGTAATCCGCAAAGCTAGAATTTGCTATCAGCAAAGTAAACAGAAAGGGGAAACTGCTAGCAGGAAGTGGAATGAGAAGAAGAATTTTAAGACAGTTGGAAATAACAAAGGGATACGCAATAATGGAAATAAAGGAGCTGGCAAAGGAACCAACAGCAGATTTACAGCCAGAACTACACCTAAGTTCAGATCCGCAAATGAATCCAAGGTCAGTGAGCAGCAAATCAGATTGGACAATGAGGGGACAGCAAGACCCCCTGTACAGTGCTTGGGTTGCGGGGGACCTCACTACATCAAAAATTGCCCACAACGGAAGGGGACTGAACAGTTGTCTCAAATTCATGAAGCCTCAACTGTTGGCGAAGTGGGTCGAAGCGTACCCAGAATCAATGCGGCCTTGGAGGATCGACAGGCGAAATATCAACCAACCATGGTCGAGTTCGAAGGTAAAATTTCAAACCTTACCATATCTGTTTTGATTGATCCCGGGGCCACATTAAGTTATGTGAACCCGAAAGTAGTGGAACGTTGTA